>JALLAU010003722.1:0-10188 GCA_036939495.1 Thalassiosira hispida | reverse complement strand
AACTAACTAACTAACTAACTAACTAACTAACTAACTAACTAACTAACTAACTAAAATAATCGCATCCAGCCCCCCCCCCGCCCCCTAAAAACTCGACAATGGCCGCCGCGCGCGCCGCCCTATCTCGCCCAGTCTCGCCCTATGCCATTAAGCCATCACAAGACGAAGACCAAACATGTCGCAGCAACAGCTAACACCCTTCGATCTCCAAGCCTACATCTCGCGCTACGAACCTCGGTCCGAAACATCCCTCCAGCGCCTACTCTTCCTCGCCCACCATTTTCATGAACAACGCGGCAACCTCCTCGTCGTCGGCGGCGACTCGTCCTCGTCCGCCGCCGCCGCAGATGCCGAAGCAGTAACCAAACAATCGTTCGAACTAGCCGTCGACCGCATGAAAGATTCGGGAAATCACCGTCGCTACCTCGAAGAGTTTGGTGCCATTGAACCCGCCGGCACACCCGCCGCGGAAGGCGATGGAATTGACGCCCCCGAATTGAGTGGAACGCCCATGCGTCCCCGATCCGATTCCCACGCTGTTTCCTCCCCTCATCCTTCCCATCCGCCCAAGCATATTATTCAGCATTATATGGAGTACAATCGAACCTTTGTGGATAATTCGAAGCGTGATGCACAACATCGTTTGGAAACTATGGAGGGACGATTGGCTACGGCGCAGAGTCATTTGATGAAGGAGAGTATAAGGAGTGCTTTGTTGGCATTGGCTGAATTTCATAAGGAGAGGGGGGAGTTGAGGGAGGCTTGGCGTAGGGTTGCTAGGAGTAGGTGAGTAGAGGTGTCTTTTTTGTGAATTTGTTCTTGTAGGAATATGTCAGTTTTGTGTGTGCTTGATTGTTATGCTATTCTTACATCAATATTATCTGATTGTTAATTATCCATCATTTCATAATCATATTTTCAGGGAGTATTGTGCCAATGGACGGCAGCACACCCAAGTTTGTCTTTTATTAGTGGAATTAAGCGTCGATTTGAGTGAGTCATTAATATATCATTCGTTATTGTCTGGTGGCATTGACTTATATGTTTGTATGCCTTTTCCACAACAACCTACTAGCTTTTCTCATACTAAACTATATTCATTGAACATATATTATTGTGCAGGAGAATGGTCCAGTGTACGTGACACAATCTCCCGCGCCGAACACACCGTCATGGGAGACATTGACGATCCACTCTTTCATCAAAAGCTTCGTGCGGGTCAGGCATTGGCACACCTTGCCGAGGGAAGGTATTTGGAGGCTGCCAAAACTCTGACTTCTATTTCACCTGAATTGACAAATCAGTTTCATTCTGTGATTAGTGCCGAGGATTTGGCCATGTATGGTGCATTGTTGGGATTGGCCACGTTGGATAGGGGTACGTTGCATTCGTTGGTGATTGATGGTGTGTTCAAGGGAAGGCTGGAGGTGAGTGTGAATGTGCTTGTTTGGAACTGTTTTTTGTTAATGGCGATGGTGCTTACACACACTATGCTCAATACATCCGTGTCACAGCTTGTGCCTGCCATGCGCGAGGCCCTTCGTCACTACTCCCGTGCCGAATACGGACAATGCCTCGCCTTACTCCAAAACACTATTCAGCGCGATCTCCTCCTAGACATCCACCTTCACGCCCATGTTCCTATTTTGCTAGATATGATTCGTGATAGATGCATTGTGCAATACTTCCAACCCTACTCTTCCGTGAGTTTGGAAAAGATGGGTGCCGTCTTTGGATGCAATGTGAAGGAAATGGAAGATGTTGTGGCCAAGTTGATTAGCAATGGTGGCGTGGATGGTATGTCATTGGGTGATGGGGCGAGGATCAATGCTCTTGACAAGACTTTGAGCGTGGAGGGACCCAAGAGTGTGGAGAGGAAGGCTAGGCGGAGGGCGAGGGTGAAGGCGGCGAAGATGGGTGTTCAGTTTACAAGGAATGCGGAGGGCATGATCTTGCGTAAGTAGCCGTGGTGTGGAATTTATGTCTGTTGATACTTGTAAACCAATATTGTGCCACTCAACACACTCAAATGCAAACCAATCCATTTATTCTGATGTTATAGGGGTGGCATGCATGGAAAATGGGATCACTATTCAAAGTGAGAAGCGTTCTGGATGGAGGAACAGGGGAGGCAGGGGCAGAGATAGACACGCCCCCGACCGCATGGGCCCTCCAGATCCGTTTGAATCAGATGAAAGTGTGAGCGATGATGCAATGGATATTGATAACCACATTGTGAACCCGAATGAATTTTGAGAGTTGACCAAGGCTAGGCAGTTCAGGCCATTCTGCCCAGCTTGCTTTAGACAATAACATACCATTCAATGATGTAGGTAGAATTTTAGAGTAGAGGTTTCTCATCAGCTTTATATAGCAGTCCTTTGAACAAATGTAGAGGAGTAGCTCTGTTTGTCATGCCAGCATCTCAACCTTCGCCAAGAGAACTCAACTCCTCACCTGAATACATATAAGGCTCATTGGCATGACTTGATTCACTCCTTGCCTAATTCACATACCCACATTACCATTGCAATTGAGTCGCCTCCTTTTGTTCCCGCCAAAGATGGCAACACCCAACGAATCATCATAGTCATCATCGCCAAAGAGCATCTGCGTGTTCCTTTTCTGCCGCCCAAAGCCCGGAGCGTAGTGTGCATGCTGTTCAAGTTGAACTTTTCAGAATCTTCAAGCCATCACATTGTTTCTGAGCAATGTGTGCTTACATTTCCTCCTCAACTGATTTCCAGCTCTTCTTATCAATTTTTTCATCACTTCTACACATGTGTGCTTCTAGCTTTAATCAACCCCTTTAAAGACTTCATCACAGAAGTGTGTGCTCTGCGAGTCAAATCGAACTCTTTCCTTTTTTCCAACTAGAAAGAGAGTCATTCAGATCTCCCCTCTTCACTAAATACCAACTTTTCTGGGTGCTTGGCACTTTGTTCCTCCAAATCCTCCAACATCTTATTCCTCCTGGTGTTCGTTTTGGGGAGATTAATTCCATAGCAAAAGGAGAGTATGGATCTGATGTGTTCTTTCAAGAATACTTTCTTACGACGTTCCCCCGTTCTGAACATCCACAATGCTTCAGGTAGCATCGAGGCCAATGATTCACGGTCAATTATTTCTTTCTCGGTTTTCTCTTGCTCTTCCCTCGCTTGAAGCATCTTCTTAATTTCAACCAACTCTTTTGTGATATCTTTTGCTTCCTCTGGTGACAAGCCTTCAATGCTTTCATTTGCATTAGCAACACGTCCTTCATATTTTGGAGTACGGATCAAATAATCATGCTGTTCCCTCTCCTGCTTCCTCAGCAAATTATCTACCATTCCCAACAGCTCCTCTGGCCGAAATGGTTTTGGGATGTATCCATTGGCACCAGCCTTGTAGCCTACGATCCGATCGGATATCATTGCTTTGGCAGTCAACAAAATCACGGGCATTTGTTCGAACGAGTTTGGATATTGCTGTTGTTCCCCTTGCCTTCCAACTGGCTGTTCTTGTTTGAGAAAATAGTCGATGCAGCCCCGAATAGCATTCAGATACTGCATAGCCTGATCGGTGGGAGTAGTAATCCTTTCATTTTGATCAAAGCTGTCACTCCCGATTGCATCCAATAACTCGAAGTCATCTTTGCTATCATAAATGGTGCTGACGGTGTCTACCTTCTTTGGTCTTCCCCTCTTCTTCATAGGCGGTTTCGTTTCGCTCTCAATCATCTTATCATCAGCAGGAGGACGTCGCAATAACTCCAAGAGCTTCACACCATCAATCCCACCCGGCATGCGTATGTCAGATATGACACAATTGGGCAATCGCCACAGTTGATTCTTACTCTCACTGTCTATCCACGGAGGAGGATCTTGACCTCCCTCATTGTTCAACAGTGACCACGAGCACGAATAAAGGAGCATCTCCAAAAACGCCATAGGTCCATCACATGCAGTGATGACTGAATATCCCATGGAATGCAAATAATCCCCAATGGCAAGTCGTATCGCAGGTTCATCGTCGATAAGCACGATCCAGTGTTTGGACCTCCATTCTTCTATTGTTGCTACTGTACTACTACTACTTGTTTGTTGCGATTCACTTTGTTGTTGTATCTGATCCAAATCCTTCTCGGTAATAGCAGAGTCATCGTTATCATCAATATGAATGCTACCTAAATCAATGTACACTCCGCCATTACTTTGTTCGAGATCATCATAATCATAATTTGCAGAATATTCCAACCTTGATCTGAATGTTGAACTACTGAGATTGACCCATTTTGCATGTTCAGCAGCAGTTGAAACACGGCGTCTGCGCATCCTCCGAAATGGGCGTGATGAGTATACATGTTTAGAATGCAAACTGTTGCAAGTGAATGCAAGCAGGTCAATATTATCCGAGTTGATGGAGGCAGGTAATATTATCGACTGCCGACAATATCGCCGCTTTCTGATGTTTCTGTGTCGAGTGGCATAGTGGACGGCTGCTAATGCCAACGCGCCTACAGACAACGATTCCTGTGGAAGGTGGAGAGATGATTGATGCCCTACTATTGCCGATCGCGTCATCTTTGCCCTCTCTATTGGGAATCGGAAGTTATGAGGTATCGTATGGTACAAAATATTTGAGCCATAACACATAACGTGAAGCATGACGCACGCACGGACAGACCTTTGCGGTAGGTATCGAACTAAACTGTATCGAACGATAGAAAGGGGGTAAGCTGCCATAACAGCCAGATAGAGTGGTTGAAGATTGAAGATACCTCTAGAGGTACAAGTACAATGGATTGAAATGATATCGTTTCACGCAGGTATGTTTCACGGATGTGGAATATCGCGGGGTCTTTGCAGAAATTGATTCAATTATCGAGAGGGTAGCATATCACACTCTTCATCTGGTGACACTTCTTACGTTGAATCCATTTGTCTACTGCATAGCGGGAGAGTACCAATTCATAAATGATGATGAAGGCCAATATGGTATCTGTTGCGATGATGGAGACGGCTATTACCGTGTTACGCCATCCACTAGAGCATTGATTGCCGAAGGCGGAGATTTTGAATATCTTTCTTTTGTCTTGTATGTTAGTATGTTTTGTAAGAGTAATTCTAAAAGTCATGTTTATTCCACCTAGGACTTCGAAATACAGTGTTGTCATTCTCTGCAGACTCGCCGAAACGTTGGTATTTACCCTTATCGTAATATCACAAGCTAGATTGGGCAACATCAAATATAGTGGTGATTGCTACAAACAATGGTCCAACATTGATAGCTTCATTTAAGTAGGTACCATAGCCCATTGTTATTTTGGCCACACCATGAGACTGGTTTGGCAAAGCTCTCGTCTTGACGGCTCTCCTCTCCTCACATTGCCATGCAAATTTCTCGTGCTATGCATTGGTATTTGACATTGGGATTGTGTGCCTCCGTCGTTCCTACCGTTTCACATTTCAGTGAAAACCGAGAAGTTCGAAGGAGATGATCAGTCATCATACGGCTTCTATCTGCTGGACTGTATCTATGTAAACGATCATAGCCAACTCTATTCAACAACACCAAGACCACTGTTAACTCACGAGCAAACAGTCTAGGACGTTGTCTGGGTGATACAAAGTACCAGAGTATGTTAAAGAGCGCGGGCGGAATATAGATCGAGGGTACGACACAACTACTTGAGTTGCAATTGGAGAACATATATTGTGGTACTTCGCAAAGCGAAAGTTGTGGTTCAATATGACAAATTATTGGGTGAGGTATTATGGAGATAAATCAAGGTAACTCAGGTAATGCCCAATCGGGGACTTCGTCTGGGTCGACGAGAAGGGTACCGACTTTCTCGACTCACAACACCAGTGCTCCTCTTCTTCTCTACTTTTGTTTTGGGCCCTCGCGTTGGTTTGTCCTTTGAAGCACGTTTAGTCTTTGTTGAGTTTGTTTTCTTTGCTGTGTTTGTTTTTGTTGAAGTTGTTTTCTTCCTCTGCATAACTTATACTCATCTTCTTTTCCCTCCACCGATCTTGGCCATAGATATTCCACCTTTGGATCCGATATTTCTTTTTCCCAGCTGTACTTTGCATAATGTTCTGGAAGTTTGTATAGAAGAGCTGATCGATGAGTTTCGTGCAATTTGTCATTGCCAAGCCACGGAGGAAGTTTCACCTTGCTCGGNGTTTGAATAGAAGAGCTGACCGATGAGTTTCGTGCAATTTGTCATCGCCGAGCCACGGAGGAAGTTTCACCTTGCTCGGCACAGGTTCCGGCTGACAAACGATATTGTTCCCTCCACGACGAGCCCACTCTTCACAGCATGCATTGTAATATAAACAGAGGGCATCTTCGTATCCTTTCCACATGATGGTATAACCAGCGTTTTGATGACGAGGGTATGACTCAGGATTTCGGAGCCACCGTAGGATCATCCTCGCCTCGACGCGCTGGTTGCCGAGACGCTTTTTATCCAGCATCGCTGCCGAATCCGCGAAGTCGGGTGTTGGTAGGAAAGTTATCATGATCTTTTATTACTTCCTTCTCCTGCTACCAGTGATTATTATGATGGGAAGGAACCGATGCATTTGGTACAGTACAGGTTATGCAGGTTAAGTTATGGTTACCTATGGCAGGTTATGGCACTGACTCACCTCCCGCCAATATCAATATACCTATCGCCTGTATCGTAGGCCATAGGTACGGTAGGCTATTCACCTCCCAAATAATAAAGCTAAAGACAAAAGCAAAAGTGACAATAGAGCAGGAAGTGATTGATCATTGGCACACCAGCAGGAAGTGATTGATCATGGGCACACCAAGCAATACCGAAGAAGCATCTGCACCCGCTGTGGTAGCATCGGTAGCGACAGCATCACATCATGCTGCAAGCCACCCATCACCACCACCCAATCAACCCCAGCCCACCAACGACAACGACAATTCCTCATCAGCTGCAGTTGCTGATTGGTCAGCAGCGACCGTGATCCACCGCCCCCGCCTCACACCCTGCTCATTAAATCCATCCACATGGTCCAAACGACGCATATGCATCGCATCATGTGGATGTTTCTCCTCCGCTATCGTGTGCACCATACGCCTCTTGCTCGATCCGGGTCCATCGGCATACATCATCCATTCAATCATCATATTAATTGATATGGTATTGATACACGTTTTTACCTACTCGCCAGGATTGTCATTAGTTGGAGAAGTAACCGCAATCATCTTTGCAACACTATTTCATACAACAAAACTCAAGGTATTCGAATTATTGGAAACTACACTGATTGCAGTCTGGGTCAGCATACATATGATCAAATCTAGAGGTGATCACTGGGATAGAGAAGAGGAATTGGAACGGGACATGATTGGGTTGCAATTATATGTTGAACATCATAATACAGATGGGAATGACAAAAAATGGCATGTCTCGGAGGTTCGACGACTGAGCAGCTTGTCTCGGAGACAGAGTAGTAACTTGTCAACGTCGGATCATGAAAACCCAAGAACAAATAGTGAAGTCGATCATCAATCGGAAAATGACGTTGAAGCGGGAGGCCTTGTTCAGCAATCTAAAACGACAAACATGTCATCATTTACAACGGCCAGCAGGCGAACCAAAATTAACACTGCAAATGAAGGAGGGAGCAGCACTACTCATTGGTGGCATCACTTTTTCGACCACTTTTTGGATGGATCTGCGGGTGTCATGTACACATCCTTCTTGGGATTGATTATTGACGAAATTGTCAATATAGATTCATCTGAGAAATATTGATCTGTGTTTCGGTGGTGGCAATTTTGTGCAGCAGTGGAGTACTTGCTGGGCAGGCAAATGGTATCAGTGACGTAATTGTGAGAGTTCATAGTGCTGCCAACCACAGCATGAGATGCACTTTAGATAATTGGATTGTACTTATGCCAATCCAGTGGCTGATGATGCGAGAGCAGAGAGGCACTAGAACAGTTGTGAATAAACCAAACAAATACTTGCTTTATTTGCTCTGAGAACCTCAGACAAATATCTTGTAGAATAAGAAAGTGAATGGTGATAGAGCTTTGGCAGAAGGCAAGTTTGAGTTCATGTTTCTCTTAGGAAGCGCATCATTCTACCACAAGCAAAACATAATCTTGATTCGATCTATGGGTCTGTGGCGCTGCTACACTGCAGAAGCTATGTCACCTTCCAGACCCATCTGGCCGGAGGCTGGGTCTTGCCGTATATGCTCATGTCCCATTTTTTGGGATCACATTTTTAGAGGAGGTATGCTGCCTTGTCATTTAGACCATTTTGTTTACCTTTCTAGTGGATCATACTGACACGTTTCTTATAATTTTACATTACATGGAGTCTATATAACATTTTTGACACTAGCTAGCAACAAAGGCACCTCCGGCGACGTGGGCCTCTAGCGATATGATTCGCGGATGTGCTATATCCCAAACATTGGCATTCTCAGCTTGCGCTTCACAATATGACCAGATAGTATCGCACCTTTTCTTGGTAATCTCAATCCCTTGACCACAACTTCTTCAGCTTCAGATGGCCTGTCCTGACGTTCTTCATCGATCATCACTGCATCAGTGTTGGCACGTTTTGCTATCCAAGGATGGTTCAGTGCTTGTTCCACAGTCATACGTTTTCTCGGGTCCGTTTGTAGCAATCGTCGAATAAAGTCTCGTGCTTCTCTGCTCGTATGCTTCCAGTCTTGAGATGGAAAACAGTACTGACCGCGTAGAACAGATCGATGGGTTTCGTCGGTGTTGCGCCCGTTGAATGGCGGAAAGCCGCATAACAAAATGTATGCAACGACGCCCACCGACCATAGATCACATGACTTGTCGTACTTTTTTCGTAGAACCTCTGGAGAAATGTAATAAGGAGTGCCTACAATAGTTCTCATAGGAGGCTCTCCAATGCTTCCGAAATGTTTGCGAGCCAGTCCAAAGTCAATAATCTTGATGGGTGAATCATCATCGTCTCTCTCAAACAGGATATTCTCTGGCTTGATATCTCTGTGAACAATATCATGATTTTGCATATAAGATACCGCAGTAAGAACTTGGTGCAATATTCTTGCTGCTTCGTCCTCTGCAAAGCATGGTACGCCATTGTCACACTCTGACTTATCCACAATCTTATCAAACAGCTCTCCTCCCTTGCATAGATCGGTAACTATATGCACATATTCAACATCTTCGAACACATCGACTAGATTGATGATACTGTAATGCTTCGTTTCTTGTAGCAGCATGATTTCACGAGCAAGGCCACCTGGTTTGACATCAGGATCGCTCTTGCGAATGGTCTTGACAGCATATCGCTGGCCAGTGGCACGATCTGTGCATTCTCTTACTGAACCATGGTGGCCTGTGCCTAAAACTCGTTGATCAATGAAGTACTTGTCCTCGATGTCACTAAACCTGCCAGTGATGGACATGGCGGCGGCAGTAGAGGTAGAGTCTGATTCTTCGCTGGTACAGGGCGAGACCGGTGTGGCCATAGGCGCACAGCAGTCTGCCAGGAGATGCTGCTGGTCATTGTCGAACAGTTCGTCAAATACCATGTTTGACCTCGTGGCGATGTCGCAGCCTTGAATATTGTTATTGTGAGCGGTCATTGTAGATAGAACTGGTGTTTCATGCACTTTTTGTTATTTTATGAGCACATGAACTAGCTGCTTTGTGATGACCAAATACTATGTAAAATGTGGGGTATGAGCAAGTAAATGAGGTGGCGGTCGCGTTCATCAGCAAATTGCAAGCGGGACCATTCTTTTTCCTTTTGATGGGAGTGCGACCTGCGACCTGGCGACAAATCGTCTCAGAAAAGGCGAGGAGTGCAGGAGCACGACTCCGACGGTTTAATCTTGCACGAAGGAACCGTTATTATCCCACCGTCAAAATATATATTAATTCCTTCATCATTGATACAATTTCACACGATACTACTTTAGCTCTCTCGAACGACCACAACAAACCCAGGAAATTAGCATGATAACAAGGCGTTTTACAATGATTTCTCCCGAATTTTATCTTTTATCCCTCAGATCAAATTACAATAACTAGCCTTTTCATAGTAGACCTAATAGTGCTTGTACTATTCATGTAACAGTACGATAGTGTACCAGAGGAAAATAACTGTAAAAGTGGGATATGCGGATGGAGCGATCGCAGAACAAGTAGTGGTGCATAGTAGCTAGG
>JALLAU010003604.1:0-12292 GCA_036939495.1 Thalassiosira hispida | reverse complement strand
TAGTTACATATATAGACGAAGCCGCACGGGGAAGCGGACTTCTGAGGGTATTAGTTAATGAACTACTCGGTTGGGTCCAACCAAATGCTTCAGGAATGAAAGAAGGGAATATTGGGAATAATAATATTTCTATGGCCAAGTGTTGCTCTTCCTCGGGCGGAAAAGAAAGACGAAAGGTATTCTTTTCTGCACCTTGAACACAACAAGAGAAACAACAAATAATAGGTGTAACTTCTTATGATAGATTTTGATTTTAGGAAAGTAGGTGGTCAGCAGGCAGCAGGGTAGATAGGGTGGTCGTCAAATAACTGGCGTGTGCGGCGGGGGCGGGCCCTCTGGGCGGTGCGCTAGGGGGCCCTTGGGGGGGTCACACGAAAGGGGGGGTAGACAACCCAGACACCGCCCCCCCACCACACACAGCTAGCCGTCCACACAAAAGCAAAGAACAGAAAACAAGAAATGAAAATCAGAGCTCTTTGAATGGGACAACAACACCAACGCAATCACCGTCAAAATTTGCTGGATCTTTGAATGGGACAATGACGTGATCCACCGGGAAGGAAGCGCCATTGCAAGATAAAGCCAGTCTCCAACTCTAGAGGGCAACCACGATACAAAATAATGGCATCCAATAATACCAACGTGAAAATCAAGAGGGAAGAAGATTGCTCCGAGGATTCCCACTCCTCCTCCACCACGCCGGCAAATGTGAAGAAGATTGACGTAGAAGATCTCGAAGACCTGTCACCTAGAAACGCGGCCAGAAGGAAATATCCCCCAGGATGTCCAGTTTGGTACGAACTGGCACCCTCCGGGAAGTGTCTTGATGGGCGTCAAGGCGTCGTCAAGTCAGTTTACATTAGTTTTGAATCTGATTGCACCAGTTTTGTTTATGAAGTGGTGGGAGGAGCGGAGGAGATGATCAATGAGTCTTCTTCTTCATCGGATCGGAAGTTTCTTTGGGAGGATCAGCTAGCATTCGCGATGAATTGCCCCGTCAAAGTCAAGGGAGGAATGTCAGTAGAGGATGATCAAACCGCGGCAAGTGATCGTACGATGAACATTCAAAATAAACAGAACAGCAAAGATTCTGATGAGCTCGAGGGGATAATTCTATGTCCCAAACCGGGCAAGGGCGATCGTAAATTATCGTACACTGTCCGGACTAGTTTGGGGGGGAATCGTTTTAGGGTGGAGTTGGGGGTGGAGAGTGAACGAATTTCCTATAGAGTGGTTGAAAAACAGGAAGAGAGAGTCACAACATCGTCCAAAAAGGAGGCCCAAGAGCAAGAGGCGGGGGATAGGAAAACAGTCAGTTTTAATGACTCGAAGGATGAGAAGAAATCTGAACAAGTTGCTCAGGGGGGTAGTCAAACAGCGGGGGAATTGAAAGATTCAATAATGAACGATGGGGTTCAATCTAATTCTTTGAGCAATGCTTTGGGAAATAACATGGCTGTAGACGAAGGCAAGGGAGCTGACACAGCAACAAAGCAAGCAGATGCAACTATTGATGCAATTTCTCAAAATGCGAGAGGCACTGCTACGACAAACACGAAAGATGAGTCACAACATGATGCATCCAAGGAAGATGAACACACGGATAAAGATAGTTCATCATCTAGCATTCAGTCGGGCGCACCACACGCACACAACAAAACATCCCCGGCCACTACTGCTCCTAGCAAACCATTGTCTACTGCTACTGCGACAACACCAAATAATAGTGAAAATAAGCGGCTATGCTCAGCAAGAGCAGCGAAACAGTTGGAACAGTCGAATGGAACTAATCATCTACGTCTAGCTGTGGATCAGCACATCCCTTCATCCTCCCTGCCTATTGTGACACCGAAAGTGGGAGGGTCTGAAAAAAATCCCCTCTTGAAACCCCCCGCAAATGTGCATGTTGGTGTTGCATCAGTTCCTTCCAGAGATAGCGACGAAAAGGGATCATCAATATGTCGTAAGAGGTGGGAGCCGCCCTCAACAGGAGATAATTTACAGCAGCAGCAACATCAAAAAACAGAAAACTATAATGATACATCAGCAGCTCGACATATGCCTCCTCCGACGTTACAGCGGCAACACAATGCAGAAGGCTATGCTGCAGCTCGACATTTGCCTCCTCCGGCGTCGGCGGGTGGGGGTGTTTTCTGTAGATTGACAGTTCCAATGTGGGTAACAGATTCATCGCATAGGATTTTATTTCGTAAGTTGATGTGCACTTGATCATTTTTGTGGCGGGGACAGTGGGACTCTTGGTGATGGCAGCACTTTTGAAACCCCCCTTTATTACTAGCAAAGAGCTAGCCAAGTTGTTTAAAGCGGGCTTGCGTACTTTTACTCGAGAGCCTTTTAGTGTTTGTTAGCACAGAATAGGTGGGATCCAAAACGCTGTGCTGTCGCTGAATGCCCCCCTGTCTGCATGAATATCTATTGAAATCCATCAATGATTGTTTATGATCAGCTTATCTTATGCATGTAAATTGATTTTCTATCATTCTCCATTTATTTTCAGATCACATTAATGAAGTAATGAGAACACACAGGCTCGGGTCCGAAACGGGTTGCACTGTAGACATGTCTTATTATGATAAAGACAACGCGACGCCAATGTACCTCACCATTAGGCCAACAAAAAATCGATTTGATATGGTAAAAGCAAAAGAAATTCTTGAGGATGCATTGCTAGATTTTGTAGACTGTGATGGTGCGAAGGCTAGACTTCACTATGAGTTGGCATTATCTCTTGATGGAGCATCCCATCTTCAAAGTTATGGGTGTGACGGTATTGTTCAGCAAAGGAACCATAAAACAAACAACGAAATAGTTTGGATGAAATTGATTGACGTACCTATGTTCAATCCAAATGACATACTCGCCTTCAATATTGCTGTGCAGAATAGGGTACAACACAAAATGTGCTCAGTGGAAGTTTATTCGCAGAGTCTCAATATGGAATTGTCCGCTAAATTTTGCAAGCCGTTTGCACTAATCTGCGGAAAGACTAGCGAGGTTGTGGGTGTTGTTACCAAGCTAGTTACAGATGTTTTAAAGGAACATCAACAACAATTTGTATCGCATCGTGAAGAGCTTGCCATCCATGCTGATTTCTGCCGGCTGACCCTACCGTTTTGGGTGACAGACTCAACAGTGAGGAGCATTTTTAGTGAGTTGTTGGCCAGTTTCTTTTACGAATTCTGGTTACCTTCTGCTTTTCAATCAATACTAATGCCGAGGTTACTCCTTTGACCAACATGCACAGATCATATCGTTGGACTACGCGATAATGGTGAGAAAGGACACAAAACACGAGAGATTGAAAGAGAAACGGGTTGCAGAGTAAGCATTTCTCATATGGATAGAGTCAACAATGTCCCACTATATATTACTATACAACCGATGCCTTCCACTCGTGAAGGGAGTAGTTTCGACATAACAAGAGCACGAGAAATGGTAGAGGATTCGTTATTGGAATTCTTGCATTGTTCTGGCTCAAGAGCTAGACTGGTTTATGAGATGGCGATTTCCCTGGAAGGAGCATCCAACCTTCTACGGGCCGAGAATGGTGTGGTACAGCAACGAGGTAAAACAAATGAAATTGTTTGGATGAATCTACTCAACCTTCCTTCTACTTTCAAAAGGAATGATATACTTCCATTCAATGAGGACGTAACGCGAAGATTAGAAGATATGAAGGGGGGGTGCTCAGGTGAAGCTTTTGGCAATGACCTCGATAATATGAAGCTGCCTCTTGAATTGTGTAAGCCATGTGTACTTATTTGTGGAAAGTCGAGTGATGCAGTAGGTGAAGCCACAAAGCTAGTTTCAAATGTCATCAATAAATACCAGCAGCGACAGGAAACCAAGTTCTCTTTGGGAAAAAGAAAACCGCCGCCAGCTGATACTATCGACCTTCCTTCTCGTGAACGTCCTAGCAAAGAATCAAAGTTGAGCAGGAACGAAGAACAAAATAATGCTCATCTCTTGGGAAACAATGACGAGGTCTCTCTAGGCAAAAGAAGACCTCTGCCAGATGATACTGGCAGCCTTCCTTCTCGCGAACGTTCTACCAGAGCATCAAAGTTCAGCAAGAACAAAGAACAAAATGCTCAACTGTTAAGAAACAATGACGGGGCATCATGTATACTGACAGTTCCGTTATGGGTCACGCCGAATCACTCCCAAGGACAGGAATTATTCCGTAAGCCTCGTGTTCTTCACTTGTATTGAATTTCTCGCATTTGTGTGCCTCATTTCCGTCCCTGTCGTGACATCAGGTCACCTTAAGGGATATTGCGGTGCTAATATGAAAGCCATATGTTCGAAGACAAAATGTGCAATCAAATTGTCAGAGGATGGAACACCACTGGTTATCACAATTAAATCCAATTATGGCAGGGGGGATGTAGAACTGGCGAAGAGAATGATTACGAAATCCCTGATAGAGTTCCTTGATGATGATGCTTCAGAGGCGAGATTGATCTATGAATTGGCTCTGACAGCTAAGGGAACATTTGTGTTCGAAAAAGTGGGAAATGCCGTACAACAGGAATGTCAGCTCGAAAATGTCTTAGTTTGGATGACACTATTGGAGTTGCCCTCAGCTGACTTTAATGGTACACTGACACCTCATGGGAGATTTTTTCACGATGATAGTGTACAGCAATGCATGAAGGGCAACACAGGCTGCTTCCTTGAAGTGTATGGATTTTATCACCTTGTCCCCGAGTTGAGTGGCCCATATGTCATGGTTGTCGGGGATGACCCAGACGAGGTGAACGAAGTTGCAGCCAGAGTTGATGGGAAAATAAGTGAGCACCTGCAACGGTGTCCAAATCGTTGCCAACTTGACAACTTTTGAGATGATTGCACTTCGGTTCCTGGTCCCGAAATGGACCTTTCTGGAACTGTTCTTAGGCGCTTTTTCTAAGTACAAAATGGGCAATGTTCCATTGACGCTTCAGCATTGGATAGGTAGAAAGTCCACCTCGAATTGTGGCAAAAAAAAATGATCGCCTATTCATGGTAACATTTCTTTTCTTTTGTATTATACCTAATACAAATCCGCATTATAGACAATGTGGCTGCTTTTTATGATACTTTGAGAAAGCTTGAGTGCAAGTCTCATTCAGAAGCAGCATCGGACTCTAAGATTCTGCAGTACTTCTCCCAACCTCAAAAAGAGGCTAGTACGATACCTATAAGGATTGATTTGTGGTGGTCAGTTCCTTGCCAGTGCAGCCTATTTCAAGTAGGTTTTTAGTACATTCTAAGCTACGTTCATATTATGTCAGCCACGTACATTGATGATAGCGCGTCCGTGATCACTTCGTCACAAGAAAAGTTGGCGTCGCACTCTTCTTGAAGCCGCTCAAGGAGAGGCTGACTGCTGCTTGCACCCCAGTAGCAATTACCTTTCATCATGGCGAAGATACCACTCCTTCTTCCACCTCGGCGGTCTTCTCCGCCGTGGCGTAAGTTCCGCATCTCTGCATGATCTTGAGCACTGGAGAGAGCTACAAGACCTGAATAGGTGACGACAAAAGCGAGTAGTTTCATGGTTGCGGAATAATATGGGATTTTATGAGAGTATTGTGTTCTGGTGTTTGGGGTTGCAGGGATGCACACAATTCATGGTCATGGAAGGGGTACCTGAAATTGGTATATTCCTGCACATGAAACCAATCAAGTCTCAATCCATCCTCTTCTTCACGTCTTCTCGAACACGCTTCCGTACCATTAAATTGGGAGTGCTGCATCGGCGAGCAGCGCAGAGACAGATAGAATATACCAAGGACATAAGGATAGGCCGGTCAAGTCTCCCAATCCATCCTCTGCTTGGCGTATTCTCGAACATGTTTCCAACCGATCGACCAAGGACAAAATGAGGAAATATGCCGGTAGAATAACGGTAGATAACGTACGGAGTATGACGGAACAGAGGGAGTATAATAAGTATCTTTGTTCGGGCGCGTGCTCGCACGTGCCACGCACGCACCAATCAGAACTGTTTGACCACGGCCATCAGCCTCGCTTCCGCGCGGCCATGGCCATAACTTGAACCAGACCAGACAACTAACANGAATAGGGGCAGGCTCTTAGTAGAGTGACTGCACCGGCCAAGGCCAATTACCCTCTTCCTAACTAGATTACTGGACGTATTTCTACAGTTTATCAGTACCCATTCAGACGATTGCGGCAAGACGACCACTTGCCAGACCCGACGCCTTTTGATCTAGACCGATCACCATGGCGAGACAAGACCAACACTGGTCCGGCTTCACGGCCGCCGGTGATACAAAGAAGCGTGCCCTGGCTGACCTGCTCAGGACGCTCAAATGGACCGACGCTGCTATCAAAGCACTGATCAGCATGGGCGTAGACACCGAAGAAGAGGTGATGCGCCTCGACGACGAGAAAGTTCTCGGGATAGTCAAATCCCTACGATCCCCAGGAGGAGCTGGGGCTGGAGTTGATATCAGCGGCCTCGCCGCTGAATATCTTGTGTCCCTCGCGTGGGCACTGAGACACCAGACCCGTGTTTCGAGGCCAGAGGATTTTGGCAGCATCACTGCTGTCATTTGCCGAAAGCTTGAGAAGCAGAAGAAGAAGGAAGACACTTGGAACAAGGATTCGAATAACAAGATCGATGAGGCTGAAATGCCCAAGGTCAACTTTAACGATATCCCCAAGACCTTCGAGGAATTGGACGAGCTGCTCGCTCGCACCCGTGGTCCGTCAGGAAGCTTCCTGTCGTACACGGTGCGCAAGACCCTCATCCCACCTGCAGAGGACGATGACCCATCGACCAACTACACGACCACGGATGCCGAGATGATCGCCCGTGCTCCCATCATTGACCTTGATGAGTGGGACGAGGATGCAGCCGTTGAGGACCTGGAAGAGTCTGGCCCGTTCCATGAATCCTTCCAGGAAGACATGGTCCCCGTCTGGTATGCCCTGTACGCCATGTTCCACAAGAACCGCGTCTGGATCCATGCCAAGGCGACCAACGCTGACAAGAACGGCCGCAAGTGTTACTGGATCCTTCATCGCCAGTTACTTGGTAAGAACCATGTTGATACCATGGCAACCAAGGCCGAGACGACCCTCAAGAACCTCACCTACGAGGGAGAGTCCAAGAACTTCACCTTCGTCAAGTACTCGGATTCCCACAAGATGCAACACGTGGTCATGGACCACCTGAAGCCGTATGGATATCTCGGGATGGACGAGAGGTCGAAGGTCCGCATGATGCTAACTGGCATCAAATGCTCCAGTCTGGATGCATGTGTGAGCCAAATCCTTGCAAGTGAAGAACTCAAGGATGATTTTGACAGCGCAGCGCAGGTCTGCGTTGAGTACATTCGGGCTAAGGAGTCCGTGTTTGCAGCCAAAGGTGGCGGAGGCCGCAAGATCTCAGAGATGCAATCTGGTGGACCCCGCAGCCGCCACGGAGGCGGCGGCGCCAAGAAGGACGTGAGTGAGGCGGACGTGCAGAAAGTCTTGCCCGCTATCCGTAACAAGTGGTTCCCAGGCAATAAGAAGGCCTACATCCCCAGCGACGTCTACAAGGGCTTCAGTGGGGCCGAAATGCAAGCTGTGTTTCGTGTCCGCAAGGAGATTGAGTCCTCTGACGGGGGTGGAGGAGGAGGCTCGAGTAGCGGCCTCAAGAATGAGCTGCGCTCGCTCAAGCGCACGGTCGCCGAGTTGACGGCCTCAGCTAAGAAGCAGAAGGATGCCGCCTCGGATGAAGACCCTGAGGAGGAGGGCGAACTAAAGGTTCGGTTCGGGCAGGACGTTAAGCCCAAAGGAAACAAGGGTGCCAACACCTTCCTGGGACGTCAGAATTGACGGTGGCTGTCGGCCCCATCCTGCAATGACCATGCAGTGATGGTCGGTGCGGCCAATTTGACCAGGCGAACACTTGCTGCCATAAGCAGTGTCCGCCATGTGAACTTGACTTTTCGACCACACAAGCGCGTGTTATCTGTTATAGACTCTAACAATATTAAAGAATCGACTTTAGAATCCGATTCTCACGCTGATACTTGCTGTGTAGGCTCTGATTGCCTAGTTATTAATGATTATGATAGACCCGTAACTGTTTACGGGTATGATAAGACCATGGGGGCTCAGCATTTCCGAACCGTTTCGGCTGCTGTAGCATATGTACACCCCGTATCTGGAACGCTATATCACTTGGTTATGCACCAAGCGATTGAAATTCCCCATTTAGACCACCACTTGCTTTGCCCAATGCAATGCAGAGTGAATGATGTGACCATCAATGACTGCCCCAAGTTCTTGACCAAGAACCCAACGGCAGAGTCGCACGCGATTATAGTCAATGACCCCGACTGTGCGAATGAAAGCTTGATCTTGCCGTTCTACGTTGACGGTGTGACTTCTTACCTACCGGTACATAAGCCAACGAAAGACTCATGGGAATCATGTTCAGTTCCGCGAATAGACTTGACCGCCGAACATCTTGACTGGGATCCCGCTAGTACCCGGTACCAAGAACAGGAAGAAGCTATGACCGACTACCGCGGAGAGTTAGCCACGCCATGCCCCTTAGACAAGGGCAGGTCGTTGGTGATTAACTCTCTCGCTTCAGTCATGCCATTGGCAGATATCACGCATAATGATAACTTTGGTTCTGTGCTCGAGAGCAAAGTGAGTGTATCTGCCGTATCATCTGGCACTGTGAAGTCCTCGCAAGGAAAGGCAGTGGACGCACATACCTTAGCCAAACGATGGATGATTCCACTTGACCGAGCCACCCGCACTGTGAGACAGACCACTCAGAGAGGTGTGCGGACGGTTGTTAACCCGACCCTATCTAGGAGGTTTCCAACAAATGATAGAATGCTGCGGTATCCTAGACTGCCGCACACAGTCTTTTCTGATACCCTGATTGCCGGCTCGGTTTCGGCCCGGGGTAATAAGAATGCTCAGATATACGCCACCAACTTTGGTTGGGGGCGTGCCTTTCCCATGAAACATAAAAGTGATGCCCATGAAACTTTGTCTCTTCTATTCAGTCGAGATGGAGTGCCACCGGAAATGGTTTTGGATGGCTCTAAGGAGCAGACCCTGGGACAGTTCGCGAAGAAACTGAGGGAAGCTTGCTGCCACAAGCGCCAGATTGAACCCCATTCCCCATGGATGAATGCTGCGGAAATGAACATCCGTGAGATTAAGCGTGGAAGTTCCCGCAAGATGATTAAATCTCAATCACCAAAGAAGCTATGGGATCATTCCCTTGAGCTTGAGGCGCGGATACGGTCTTGTACCGCCCACGACCTCTATAAGCTTAATGGCGAGGTTCCAGAAACGGTCATGACAGGCCAGACTGCTGACATCAGTATCATCTGTGAATACCAATGGTACGAGTGGGTAATGTTTATTGACGCCCCTGCCCAGTTCCCAAATGATAGAAAAGCACTAGGGCGCTATTTAGGCCCTAGCATTGACGTTGGACCGGCTATGTCCGCGAAAATCTTGAAAGCAAATGGCGAGATTGTCATTCGCTCGACCCTCAGGCCTCTTAATCTTGAGGAACGAGCAGACGAGCTGCACAAGGAATTGCGACGCAAGTTCGATGAGGCAGTCGTGGTAAAGCTAGGTCGCCCTGCTCTGCTTGAAGACTTCCCAGAGGACGACTTGACACCCGTCTTCGACGCTTATGACGATGATTCTGAGGACGCTAAGTTGCCCCAGAGCCCTGACGACGAGCTCGAGCCCACCCCAGAGGCGGGTGATCGACTCATCAATGCCGATGTGCTATTGCCGCGTGGCAGCACACTCGCGAGGGGACGCGTTATAGAGCGCAAGCGTGATGCTGACGGCAATCCCATCGGGAGAGCCCACAACAACCCCATCTTAGACTCTCGCCAATACCGTGTCGAGTTTGACGATGGGGAAGTTACTGAACTGGCTGCAAATGTGATTGCTGAATCCATGTATGCCATGTGTGATGACGAGGGGGAGCGCATACTGCTCCTTGACTCGTTCGTCGACTTTAGAAAGAGCGATACTGCATTGACCGTAGCAGATCAGAAGTTCGTTGACTCTCGCGGAACCGTCCAGTACAAGAGATCGACCCGTGGTTGGGAGATCTGTTGCCAATGGAAAGACGGCTCCACGACATGGGAGAAGTTGAAAGACTTGAAAGAATGCTATCCTGTGGAAGCGGCTGAGTATGCCGTGGCCCAGGAGCTTGATCATGAACCTGCTTTCAATTATTGGGTGCCTCACACCCTGAAGCAGCGCAATCGGATCATATCTCTTGTAAAACAGAGACAGTCCAGATACTTGAAAAGGACACAAAAGTTTGGCATAGACGTGCCAAAGACAGTCAAGGAAGCCCTTGCATTAGACCTAAAGAATGGAAACACCTTTTGGGCAGACGCCATCGCTAAGGAAATGAAAGACGTGAAAGTCGCCTTCAAAATCCTAGATGGAGATGAAACCGTTCCCAATGGTTTTAAGCAGATCAATTGCCACATGATCTTTGACGTGAAAATGGAAGACTTTCGCCGCAAAGCGAGACTTGTTGCTGGCGGGCACATGACAGAAGCCCCCAAATGCCAAACGTATTCCAGCGTCGTCTCCCGTGAGACGGTGCGACTAGCACTCACCATTGCCGCCTTGAATGACCTCGAGGTTAAGGCTGGCGATGTACAGAATGCATATGTGACCGCACCCATTACGGAAAAGGTATGGACAGTACTTGGACCTGAGTGGGGAAAGGATGCCGGAAAGAAAGCCTTGATCGTCAGGGCCCTTTACGGTTTGAAAAGCGCCGGTGCGGCCTTTAGGAAGCACCTTGCCGATTGCATGAGACATCTGCAATATCAGCCGTGTTTGGCTGATCCTGACCTATGGTACAAACCCGAGGTAGACGCCGACGGTGATCCCTACTACTCGTATATCCTTTGTTACGTGGACGACGTATTAGTGATACATCATGATGCGATGCCAACGCTCATGAAGATTGATAAGTATTTCAAATTGAAACCGTCTTCGATTGGCGACCCAGAAATGTATCTTGGGACCAAGCTGAAGTACCATAAGACCGCGAACGGCGTCTGGGCATGGGCCATGAGCCCATCCAAGTACGTCCGTGAGGCTGTGCGCAATAGCGTCAAGCATCTGAAAGAGAACTATGACCAAAAGTACTCGTTGCCCAAGCATTGCCCAAACCCATTTGTGATGGGATATGAGCCTGAGTTAGACACCTCGAAACCCTTGAACCCTGATGAAGCGTCGTACTTCCAATCGATCATTGGAGTACTTCGGTGGATCGTTGAGATTGGTAGGATTGACATCGCTACTGAAATCTCTATGCTTTCCTCATTCCTTGCATATCCCCGAGAAGGACATCTCGAGGCCGCCCTGCATGTCATGGGATACCTTAGACAGAAGCACAATTCTAGATTGTTCCTGGACCCAACTTATCCAGTGATTGAACGAGCCAACTTTAATGATGGCGCTGATTGGAAAGAGTTTTACCATGAAGCCGAAGAGGCGAAGCCGCCAAATGCTCCACCAGCCCGTGGAAAGCCTGTTGATCTTCGCATGTGCGTTGATAGTGACCATGCAGGGGACAAGACCACCAGACGTTCCAGGACTGGATTCTTAATCTTTGTCAACATGGCTCTCATACAGTGGATGTCCAAGAAGCAGCCAACTATTGAAACGTCAGTTTTTGGAGCTGAGTTTGTTGCAATGAAACACGGAATGGAAACCCTCCGTGGCCTACGTTATAAATTACGTATGATGGGCGTGCCACTGACCGGGCCGTCCTTTATTTATGGTGACAACATGTCAGTCATATACAATACTTCTCGACCGGAGTCGACCTTGAAGAAGAAGAGCAACTCGATTTGCTACCACGCCGTGCGAGAGTCCGTCGCGATGGGCGAGTCACTCACTGGCCATATATCAACGCATCTTAATTTTGCAGATTTGCTGACGAAAATCCTTTATGGCCAGAAGAGGCGATCCATGGTAGAGGGAATCCTCTACGACATATATGACACGGTAGACCCCGTCGAGTAGAAAATGATCAGACCACAATTTGTTTATTTCCCTTTTTCCAATCTCACTACAACAGGTTGCATCGAGCTTGAGGGGACTGAGGAAATATGCCGGTAGAATAACGGTAGATAACGTACGGAGTATGGTAGGTACGATAGAGGGGACGATACGAGCGTCCGCTATGAGTAGGAACAGAGGGAGTGTAATAAGTATCTTTGTTCGGGCGCGTGCTGGCACGTGC
>JALLAU010003578.1:0-11519 GCA_036939495.1 Thalassiosira hispida | reverse complement strand
AGTACTTCTTGCGACTCGAACGTTGATACCCCGAAACCATCAATTACCCGATGAGATTTAACGCAATGCAAATAATGATAATGCCAGAACGGAAAACACATAAAGTTTATCTTGGGGTGACATTCTGGATTTAGTTCTGAACCTAATACCAACGCAAACTGCTTCATTGTCCACAACATCAACTGATAAATTGAGTTCAGCCCCTTCCGTAATTCAGCTCAAGCCATCCTCCAACGGTATCACCAAGTTCAGCTCCTTCTACTCGGTTGTACCGGTGTCACCAAGTGTTCCTCTGTGTTTGCTTATTACAATCGTATTATATGCCCCTATCCATACATATACATATGATTGGGTTGAAAAATACTGCCTTGTACTTTTATTACAATTTTCATTGTCTACTGTACGGGTGAGGCATCCTCCAGATATGCCAGAAGGAGAATATGAATTAACAATTGCCTCAACATTCCCAGTATGAAACTGGATCAAAGAACAGCTGCAGTGGAGTATGGCTGCAAATGATGCTGCAAAAGTAATTATGGAAAAAGAAGATTGCTAACAAAAGACAGCTAATGACAGCTAATTCCATTTTCATGCACAACAAAACTCTGCAGGTACCCTAAGTTAGACAGTGCATAAGCATTGCCTACTTGTGATTCAAATAACTATACCTTATTCAGTTGTGCAGAAGAAAAGATAGTTATGCATACCTACAGGTATATTAGTTTTGAACTATCTATGTATCCATACCTCTTTCTGTCTTTACGAATTCCCTAGTCTTCCAGTATAGAAGTGGATGCTTGTTGCTCCGAAATGTGTGCCGCGTATGACCTTGTGCAATAGAGAAATAAAAGTCTCTTGCTCAGACTTTCTCAGTTCGTTCTAGCTTTTTATCTTCCAGCAGCTCTATCTCTCTGATCACTTGATATCTCATCCATATATTTCTGACAATCCCTTAAAGCCTTCTCGTATTCAGCTTTAGTCACATGCCCTAACAAAACCCCTAGACGGACATTCTCCAGGGAATCCTTGTCTCCAGTCCCTGCAGCAATTATCCAATGCTTTATTGCTCGATTCGTGTTCTCTCTATTTGCCTCGTAACAACCGAGATTGTGCCTCGCAGTACTATCTCCCAGCATGGCTGCGTGCTGCCAATGATATGCAGCCTTTATCAAATCCCTTTCCACTACTTGTCCTTCCTTGTAAATATTACCAACACCGAAATGCCCGTCGGCTGACCCGAGTTCAGCAGCACGTGAATACAATTCGAACGCCTTCTTTGGATCTTTTGGCAAGCCAAATTTTCCGTAGAAATATTTGTGTCCTATAATATGGAAGGCATCTGCATCACCAGCCTCCATCCGTTTATTGCACCTGGCAACATGCTCTTTATACGACCTGGGTGCTGGCACCCGACAAAATGGACATTTATTTGCATCTGCTCCCATCTGACGCACACAACCCAAGCATAGAGATTTACCGCAGCATGGTTGATATACAACTTCTCCTGAACCTAGAATCGGCAGCAGCAAAAAGCAAATCGGGCAATCTTCCCTTCGTGGAGGCTGCTTGAACAGGGCTTCGTCAAATAATTGAGCGGCACGTTTTCGGCATTCCTTTTTGTGATTTTTACGATGGGCCTTCTGGCAGGTGACACTGCAATATTTCACAGATTTGCAAGCGCTGCATTTCTGGAGGGAGTCACTGTCGCCCGTTCCGCATGCAGCGCAGGCTGGCATGCTGTCGGCTGTGCTCATCATTAGACTTCCTATGCACTGTTTTGCAAAGCGTTGTTGTCATTGTTGGCTGGCGACTGGTACAACGACGACGACTAATCACAATGTAGCACTTATTAAGAATTTGTCCGTCGTCGCAACTATTGATAAATGCAAATTTATACCGATATTTGGCCAGATCAACTCTGAACAATTTGTCACAACCCTAGGTACGTCGCGCCAAGAAAAAAGTCATGCATTCGAGTCAAAGATCAAACAGAAGCGTATATGTATGAAACGAAAGTCTCAACTTTAAGGTTGAGTCAAGCTAGCACTCCAGCTACACCAAACACTACTACTGATGATTCGATAACTAGTTAAGCTACACCGTTATATGCCTAGAAGTAGGAAGCAACTCGTTCGTTCAGTGTGCCAAAAAGGATACCGTAGACGAACAAAGCTTGCTCGATTATATCAAACTTGGAACACAATCCCAATTATTCTAGCAATTATGGGCGGTAGTGGCTGCCTTGGGCACTGGCTACCTATATAAATAATTACACTATTCATCTATCGAGCAGCGCAGCATCATCGGTCATAGAACTCACTGAGGCCAATGACATCGAGTAATATTCTTTCCTTTCCAGCCCAAACCACGTCGCCATACTGCAATGTTGGACAGTATCCGGCTGCCTTGAATTTGAGATATGGTACTGGCTACCTATATACATAATTAAACTATTCATCTATCGAGCAGCGCAGCATCATTCAATCTCAAAATAAGATCCGCCTTTTTCCCACTCACTGGTAACCCCGCTTGACGGAGTTTTTCCTTCAGCTCAACCACGGTGAGTGACTCCAGTGGGTTGTCCAGTATTATTTTTTGCTCCTCGACATCACCAGCTATACTGATTGACTCTTGTTCGTCGTTATTTGGCAGTATTGTAGGAAGAGTATCATCATCCATCGGTGGTACTGTTGCTGTGATGCTGACACTGTCCTGCTTCTCTTCAGTTTCATTATTTTCATCATCATCCCCATTCTTCTTTTCATTGTCACCTTTCCTTACAAACGCCGATCTCTGCGAGAGTTGAGCTTCCCTCGCAAAATCGTCATCTTCCAAATTGTCACCAAATACAACCTTCCACTCTCTTGTCCTGTCATCAGAAACAACAGAGTATTGCTCCATCAACTCATCACGAATCGTGTCTGCTATGCGATAATTTTTCTTCTTGCGAAAGGTCTCGCGTTCGGTCAATCGTTGTGCTATGAGAGTCTTCAGCTCGTCGTCCATTGTGTGGGTAGGATCCTCTGGTGGGGCAAGTGGCGATGGAACGAAGGGGAAATCGTACGTCGTATCCTTCGTTATTGCACTGCTGATGTCCTCGCCATCTTCTTTCTCCTCTTCCACAACATTAATAGCATTGACATCCACAGACCATTCTCGATTCTTATCATCCACCTTCACCTTAAACCTCTTCTTCAACTTCTCACTTAGCTCATCCGATCTATGAAACTCTCCCCTCTTCTTCGCATAACTCCGATCCTCCACCATTTGCTCCACGACGCGAATGTCTTCCTCCGAAAGAAACGGACGGCCAGCATTCGTTGGTATCCCCCCACGACGAACGTATGCATTGTACCGTCCAAAGTGATTCTTGCCATCCCCCCGCCACTCCTTGCGTTTGTCGTGCACGTAAATACCAGCTTGATTCAATCCAGCCAGTATCTTATCGGCATCGTCGTATTCTTGACGACGCTTGCATTGGATTCGTTTGGAGAGGAGGATGTCGATTTGATCGGGGGTGAGGCGGCATGTTGTGGGGAGGGGACCGGCGTTGGGGGCTGGGAGATAGTCGTGCGATGGGTGGTGCTGAAATAAATGAGTTGTTTTACCTCTACTTCGTTTTGTGTTGGTGTTGATGGTTGTGAAGATATTAGTGGTGAAAGCAGATGCAACATCGGTGTCGAACAATATTGTGATGGCTGCTGCTGCCAGCGAAATTGCTATGAGTCGAGGGGTCCATTGCCGGCTGTGTGATGCTGTGGTGCTCATTATAATATTACTACTGTGTAGAGCACTGCTCGTGGTGTGGGCGAGTAAGTAGTGAGCAGTGCCACTTCCCTAATAAACTAAGAAAGAAATCACAGTGAGCATCACTCGCCATCGCCATCGTCAATGTTTTTTGGTTGGTTTAGTTTGGCTAAAATAGCGGGAGTCTTACCGCCAAAAAGGCCAGATCTCCCGACTAACGACTCTTAACCCTTTCCTTACCTCAGCTACAACTTTGTTTTCGTAAATTTTCCAATCCCTGGATTGTCACCCCAGTCAAACGGGTCCCGTTGCCAACCACCAGACAACTCCTATCCCCCCACACTAAAGTGTGTCACAGCCAACCCACCCATATACCATACCAACGTCCCACCACGTCATAAATCAAGTTGGGCATGCATTTTGTGGAGGGTTTGCCCCCGGGACAGGTCGTAGGCTCAGATTTGGAGGGGAAATAGGGTGATGTGGATAACGGCCCATATGACAATGATGTGAGCAACTTCTCCACTCCTACGATCAATAGCATTAACTAACAGTATGTGTGTGGGCATACCAGCATGTGACGGGGCAAAGGTTGTTCACCAAAAAGTCTCAAATAATATCAATGATATCGGGACAAGAATGACGTCGCCCCTCCCAGAGCTGATGCCGCCGACGCATTCACGGAAAATCTCTCTCACGGCTCTGAAATTGACTCCCGGAAAAAAGTTTTTTTCGATTCTAGTGTAGATTTTGATGGAGAAGCCACTGGAACAAGTTTAGACGTCCAATATTGATCGTAGCCCGAGATACGAACGTCTGAAGTTGATGGACGTCTAAAGGACGTCTGGGCAAAGAAAGGGTTAAGGATGGGAAATCCTGGAACACACGTTTTGGACAAATACCAGTCTGGAGCCAACGTGTGGTACTCAACTCTCCCACTTTTGTGGACGTTGGCATTCAAAATATCTAATGTTTACTTGTTTTGAATTTTCCAGCCTAATTTAGTCAGAAAATGGTCATTATAGACGATAATACGATCAGCTTAGAATACCTAGGGTCTTTTTTTACTATACACGATCGATTTTGACCTGAACGAGCAACTGAAAATGCAAGCTTAGATCGTTTTTTCCAAATTTCCACTTATTTTATGGGATAGGTGTCTCAGGTACCCGTTAGATACAAGTATGTGTTTGTTTATTAGTACTATCTAGCCAAACGTCAAAATTGGTCAAAATTGGCCAAAATACGAGCAATTTGGGCCTCAAATAAATGATTTCGACCATGTATGACCACCTTTGAACTAAATTGCACTTAATATGCTATTTTGAACCATTATAGTACCATATATGAGGAAATTTAGACCGAAAATAAAATTGCCGTTTCCAAGAATTTCTCAGTTAACCCTTTCCTTACCTCAGCTACAACTTTGTTTTTGTAAATTTTCCAACCCCTTGATTGTCACCCCAATCAAACGGGTCCCGTTGCCAACNGGGGCAAAGGTTGTGCACCAAAAAGCCTCAAACAATATCGATGATGTCGGGACAAGAATGACGTCACCCCTCACAGAGCTGATGCCGCCAACGCATTCACGGAAAATCTCTCCCACGGCTCTAACGTGGACTCCCGGAAAAAAGTTTTTTTTTGATTCCAGTGTAGATTTCGATGGAGAAGCCACTGGAACAAGTCTAGACGTCCAATATTGATCGTAGCTCGAGATATGAACGTTTGAAGTTGAGGGCGGTATAAAGGCGGTATGGGTAAAGAAAGGGTTAATCCTCTGTCCTCAGCCACCGCACCAGCAGGCCACAAGCACAAACTAAACGCCGTTTCGCCAACTTCGAATAGCCTACGCCACAGTATTTGCATGGATCTGTGGTGTAGAAAAACTCCCATGTCAAAATTCTTTCTGGTTGTCTCACATTAACCGGACTGCAAAACGCACCATCGGCAGATCGCGGATGCACCAAGGGCAGATCGTGGTATGGTACTGTTCTACGATACTCTACGAGTACGTACATACATGACGTCACAGCTCACTCCCTCCCTTCGATAGATCGGATACAAAAACAGGTGCCTTCGGCAGATCGGGGGGCACTTGTATACAAAAGCAGGTGCCGTCGGGGCGGGAGCGATATTAGGGGCACGCTAAAGTGAACTATTAACTAACTTTCACCTCAGCAAGAAGGGAGCGAGGAGCCAGGCCGCACTCGAAACCCGCGCGCTGCCGGTTGGGGGCCTGGCCTGGGGTCCCCGTGAAGGTGGGGGCTAGGCTGCGGGCAGCGCGCGCCGCGACGAGCCTCTAGCTTTATATTTCGTTCTATTTAGCAAAATGCATATTCAAACATTAGCAATAGCTCTATTGAATGCCCTGCTACTCTTTAGATTCATAACCCCTTCGGCTCTCGATCGACCTCTCTACACGAAAAAATGGAGCAATCGAAAAATGACGCCTCCTCCCAATTACAAGTAGGTGGCGCGCCATCATTATCGACAACCTTTCCCCAGCCCCAGGGGCGAATACCTCGACGTGCCGTTAGTGCCCCTACTGCTGCAGTTGCCAGCCATTCTTCTTCTGTAGCTTCCGCTGTTGCTACTGCTGGCGGTGGTGCTGTTGCCCCTCGTTCTGCTGTTGCGATTGGCAACAATGCAACCGTCAAAAATAATGTCCAACCCACATCATCTGCCGCCGCAGCTCCAGCCCGTAAGATTGCGCGTCAGCCCATCAATGCTTATCTCAAGGTTGCAATAATACGCAATGATAATGATGTGATTTTGTGTGATGATCTAGAAAATCCTGGCACGAAGAAAGAAATTGTCATGAGTCAGCTTTTGGATCAGAGCAAAATGAAAGAGGGGGGAAGCAAGGAGACATTATCGACGGGGGAGAGTGCTACCAAGGCTGCCGCAAAGAAACCCCATGATCCATCCACAAAGTCAGAGTCGGACGAAGCTAACAAAGATGCCAACAAGAAAGAAATTCCAGTGCCAACCATCACCACTGTAAAAAGATACGATACTGATGTGCCGCCAAATTATGGCATTCCCACATCCTATGTTCGTCACGTTTGTCCAACCTACGAAGAAGTGGATGAAACTATTGAATACAACCTCGATGCAGAAGATGAAAGATGGTGGAGAAATAATATTCAATTTGGACCGTATGCAAAGGCAAGGATTATTGTTGGGGGGGAAGAACAAATTGAGCCCAAGAAGAATGATAAGCCCAGTCCAAAAGCAGCAGCAGCTGCATCAGACGAAAACGTTGTCAAGTCAAAGGAGAAGAGCCCGTCAAAAGAAAAGCTAATCCGGAACAAAAAGGGCAAATTCGTCAAGAAGAGCTCCTCCAAAAAGAATCTTGACGAGAGTATCGACCAAGATTATTCCATGATGGATATTGACGAAGCTTTCAGTAGCGAAACTCTGCCCCCGCTCTCGTCCACACCCAAACACAATTACACAATGGAACAAGTAGTACTCCTAAACCCACAGTATCTCCACTCACGTCATTCCACACGTGCCCTACTCCAAAGGTACAATCCCAAACTTCCATTGAAGTTCTTTGAACAAATGATGGATATTTTGGAAAAGGCTACAGGATTTGATATTATCCCCACGTCTCAGCAGACGGAGGAATTGTTCGTCCAAAAGATGCCGCAGCTGGAAGATATTTTTGGACCATTGTCAGCGAAGGATCGTAGGATGGAGGAGGAGGACGACGAACTGTATTTGGCACGTTGGTTGAAGAAGGATGGTGATCAGTTGGAGGTCAAGAAAGTCGGCTGCAGTAGTGATGATGCAGCAGATCAAAAGAAGCCATTGCCAATATTGGCCCAACCAATCACATTACCCGCGGTAATTCAACAAGTGTACAACTACTGGATGGCCAAGCGGTCCAAGCTGAGAAAACCATTACTTCGTAGATATTGGCCCCCAACCGCCGCCACGGATACGAATCCCCATCAAGTATTTCGTCAGCCCAATAAGGAAAAGCGACGACGACTGCGTAAGAAGAGGCAGAATGATATGGAGGCATATAAAAAGATGAAGAAACTGAGGATGGACTTTGAGAAGGTCAAGGTATTATGCGAGTTGATGTTATCGAGGGAGAATGTTAATTCGACATTGGTGGAGTTGACGAATGATTATTTTGAGGAACGGTTGCGTGGCTATACCGATGCCACTGGAACAACTCCTCGACAGAGTGAAGTGTTGACGAAACAAGGGATTGAGAGTGTCGTGTTGAATGTACCCAAATACTTTGACGATGGGCCTATAGTGAGAGTGAAGGGAAGTAAGAAACGTAAGCGGTCGTCACAGCATCAGATGGGACAGCATCAGTGGAATGTGGATAGTCGTGACCCATCGCCCGTACCTCATGGCGGTGCCCATTCAGGCCCTGTCGGCAGCATGCATCCACCTAATATGGCAAATCTTCCTCCTGGAATGAAACCTCCTCCCATGGCGCTAGTTACACCCCAAAACATTGTCGTGGCCGGACACGATGGAGGATTTCCCGCACCGAACTTTCTCCAACCATTGGCCACACGTGAATCACAACCAATTACAGCGTATGAAGATACTGTCCCATCCATGCCATCCTACATTAATGGCAAACTCACCACTCAACCAAACAAATTCCGTCATCGACCAAGACTCGGACGCGGTGGACGTATCATCATTGATCGTGTCCCCTGTCTATCACCATCCGTATTCCACAATGGTCACCCTGGCAGTCTCCCGCCTCCTCCGCCAACGGTAATCACGTACGGCACACCAATGAATCGCTCGGGATATCACAATGCCACACTTGGCGCCGATGGACCGAATTATAGTATTAATTCCAGTCCTGATAAGTTGGGTCCCAATAATATTGTAGGTACGGGTACCGATGCCAAGACTGCACCGAAGGCACCGCCTGCTTATAATTTGACAGACTTGCTTCCTAAATCGTTGGGAAATACTTCATTGCTTTCACGTCGGATTGAGGAGATTTGTGCTTTGGGATTGATGGAAGATTATGCTGCTCAAACTCATGGTATTGCTGCATCTGCATCGGTGGTTTCGTCCAAGAGTGGCGGCAATACTGCATCGTCGGCCGCGATAGGTGGTGCAGCATTGCACGAGGAGTTGGATGAGGTATTGGTCCCTATTGAGGATTGGATGGAGGCTCCGGCGGAGATGAAGGTTTATGGCTCAGAAAAGTTTGTCATTGGTCCTCTTTGATGCGTTGAATCTTGTGAGCTGGTAAAAATCATAGCCATCTTGTTGCTTTTGATAAGTGTGTCAGATTGAATACGAGAGGTCACACCATACCATATCATAATATGCAGAACTGTCTTTTTCACAGTGAGAACTCCCAGATAGATTCATCTCTCTATCTAGGTTAGCTAATAATCACCTTTCATAACACACGAGCAAAATATCAATCCCATGCCCATCAGAACTCTAAACATGATCGTGGATTGCTTGCAATAAGTGATGCAAGGTCATCACTACAAACCACAGCATAATATATACTCAATGCATTAATCTCAGACACAAAAATAATGGAGTCTTTGCATAGTAACAATCAAAATGGTAAGTTCCAGCTCGTATCCCAATGTTCTCATAGAATATTGTGAAATGTATTCGATGAGATTGGTACTTCCAGCTCGTATCCCAATGTTCTCACAGATATTGTGAAATGCATTCGATGGGATTGCAGTTCAGCCGAAGATACCGGAGAGGCAATCAGAGTCAGCGGACTGGGCGCCTAAAGAGAAGCTCCTGGCAAGAAAGCTCCGTGGGTCCAGATTTGCAGTTGCTCCCAATCCCGTGATGTCCTTGACCAGCAGCAAAGCGGGCAGCATAAATGGCGCTCGGGTAGATGGAGGATCACAAGCTCGTAGCCACCCAAGATTGAGTGTCAGTGGTCGTCAGAACGCGTTATCTCAAGCTGCCATTGAAGATTCCGCTGCAATATCTGGCTTAACTGAAGACAGCTTTGGTCGAAATCAAGAAAGATATACTTGGACAACGCCCATTGTTATGTTGGATGAAGAGGAAGCGGCCTCATTCCCTTTAGCTGTTGCTAGAGCTGTTGACGTTTCAAATGATGGCGAAAGTAATGATGCTGAACACAAGCATGATTTTTCTCGATACAGGACACTATTCTTCCAAAGAATGATGTCTGCGCTCTACATACTTATTGCTCTAGTTTTGATCAGGTGAGTATTTGACATGTCTAGCATGTGGTATTCCCTTCGTTTGCCATCGCCATATTCAACTGCTTCCTGTTCTATTTGTTGTGAAAGCATTGTTGTCGCCCTGGCAGTTGTCTACACACCAAAACAGCCAAAGGAAGATGTCAGTTCTCCACTCACAACTACTGCACCAACAGCAACTACTGCAACAACTGCTGAAACATCAACCCTCGCAACCCCTTCTGCGCCCACAACCATAGTAGAGGTACACGTTCGTACACCCACAGCTGATCCACCTGATCGCGTCCTTCAAGTCCCAGTCACCTATAATAGTACCAATGACTGTGACCTCGATGCCGAAGAGCTAACTGGACCAAGTCGCTTCGCTCGTAGGCGCATGGACTCCTTGATCAAGGATATAACCCAAAGAACAATTGAAATACTGAATGAAACTTTTCCTCGAGACGAAAGAGACGGGATGGAAGCAAATAATGGTGCAAATCGAGTTTTAGTCCGCCTCGGTAGTCAATCTTATTCGTCCCTCTCGAAGCCTCATCGAAATCTTGTTTGCTATACGGAAAAATACCCAGTTACCATCAACCAAATATTTGACATTGAACATGGATGTGATGTAGAAGACAAGTGCTTATTATTCATTTCCTCGACCATCCCGTTAGTTTTGGAGACTGCTGACAACCCATTATTGATTCAGAATGCCATCGTTCGTGGTATGCCGAAAAGTTTCTTCATTAGTTGCAGCACAATTTGGGACAAAGATGACCGAGGAGGAGATAGACACCGTGGTGCTCGCCGTGGTAGACCCCCTGGTAGTCCAAAGAATAGTCTTAGCACAAGGCCGCCACCCCTTCGAGTTCAAGTCAACTACAATCTTACCAATGTGTGTGGTCTTTACGCTGAAGGCGTTATGAATAACGAAGCAGATAACTCATTCAAGCAGGACTTGATCGAGGCGACGACAACTATCGCCCAAGGCATATTGAACGAAACTCTCCTTCAAGTGGAGGACGGGCTCATGAGGAGAAAATACAGGTCTAGGGAGCTTGAGGCTAATCGTGCCAATCTGCGAGCATCTAAGCATCATCGGAATCTTGTACACCTCTCAAAATATGACCCAGTGATCATCGATGACATCTTTGACATTGAGTCAGGTTGTGACCCAAGGAAGAACTGTTTCTTAGTTACTTCCACCGTCTCACTAGTTTTAGAGTCTGGCGACAATCATGCTTCTATAAATGATGCTATCGTGAATGGTATGCAGGATAGAATTGATGATGGTAGTTTTTTTAAAGCGCTTCCAAAAGATACTGCTGACTGTTTGACAAATGGATACCCTCTAGAGCTAGATCACAACTAAATAACTGTTACACATCATGCCTTATGGTATTGTGTCAAATACCTATCCTAATAGTAAAGTATTTGGTGGCCAGCCTGGTAATATCGACATCCAGATGCTTGCAGAAGATCTGTTGCAGCTATTCCCAACAATAAGTTATTGTTGGGAATAGCTGCCGGTAAAGTTGGGAAAAACTGATTGTTGGGACTATACGCCGTTGTGCGCAGCTAATGTAG
>JALLAU010003522.1:0-13340 GCA_036939495.1 Thalassiosira hispida | reverse complement strand
AAAAATATACTTGACCAGCTAAGTGGATCTTCCTATGCTTATGCTACCTCTCTTCTTCAAAAATGCAGTTGAAAACAGCGTAGATCAGTACACGTTTAGGTTAAACTAAACATCCTAAGATGAATGAGAATAGAAAAGGATCAATATTTTGTCTTGCAGTCATTTTTATGCCCCAAATTGGTTGCACTTCTGCATCTTTGGTTGAACAAGTCATCTTACAGTAGTGGCAGCCCCCCACTGGCTTGCTCGGAGAGATAGCATTGACAATTGCAGCCTTTCTAAACCAAAACAGCGCTTCTGGAACTGAGCTATGCCAAGAGCAACATCAACCACACCATTCATATTTTGGGTCAATAGAGCTAAAAGTGCCAATCCATATCAAGCCTAATACCTGAGTGTACTACCTGAAAAACATACAGCGTTGCATTCAACTGTTGATCTCTTCCTCATATACATTTCAAAATACCAATGAAACTGACGTTCGACAAGAAAGTTGAAGTAAAATTGTTGATGTATTCAAAACATCATGTAGCATTGAGATCTGGTTCATACAAGTAGTTGTATCGGTGCACTCTAAGTCATATGGCAATCCTTCTAAAGCCTCTCAGAGATACAATAATCACACTAATAAACTTATGCTAACACTAATCACCACACCAAGAGATCCGCCCCTTTCATTCTCTTGATACAAGCATTCATCAGACTGCGGCTCTGTGATAAAGCAAACCAAGCTAGGGATATGACCAAACAACTACTTTTCAACGCTCAGTTCTTCTTTGGATTCATGGTATTGTGACGCAAAAAAGAGGAGGGCTCCCTCACAGCCCTTTCATCCTCCATCGCCTTTTCTACGGTAGTATTCGCTGACATTGAACTAGACATGAGATGGATGGCAAACCCTGTCGCCAATGCACCACACCCAGAAAGGGCAACAACGAGGCCAGGATTCATCGCCCACAACTTCGTCACTTGGTCCTGTTGTGCAGAGAGAAGACATTAGTTTGTAAGTAGTGTTCAATAATCCTGGACCAACAATGACAGCATATTATTACTCGCCTGCACGCCGACAGAGGCGTCGGGTTTGGTGAGAGGTTTCGTCTTCCAGGGTGCATTCACCACCACTCGACCGGCATTAGCCGAAAAGCAGCGTCGAGTAAGGATATTCTTCGCGGTGTTTGCAAACAGCATGATGTTGACGTCGTATCGTGTCACTTGAACTGTCATGGACCGAGAAAATGAGGAGAAGCAGAATGTTAGAATACGGAGCGTCTCATTCACTGTGCAAGAGATAAAGATCACAGATAAAAGCCTATCAAGCTCGTTGCGCGCAAGGTACGCGGTCCATCAAACCAGAGGTGGCACATCAAACACTATTCAGCTACAGCTCCCGTTCAACAAAAGAGGAGTAGAGCACGCTGCCTTCCCATCAGGTTGGCATACCTCTTGGACAGGAGGCGCAGACGGGCGGAACGAGGAGAGATGGCTGACGAAAACGAGCTATCAAGATTGTTTGGCGAGATGAAAATGAGAACAGATCTTTCGTGTCAGCGGCAGGGGCGTGATGGAGGTGTCATGAAGATACCAGAGCCAGCACAGAGCACATCACACCAGAGCAAATCAACCAACTCAGCTACTGCTACTGCTCCCGTCCGGCACCATCATAGCACTACATTCCCATCATTGCATAGCATACCTTTTGAATCAAGTCTATTGCTAGGCAGAGGATGAGAATTATGAGCGGAATCGGAATGAAGGAGTTTATCTTTCGTGTCAGCTTCTGGCTTCTGGCCGGCCGGTCTCGGGCTTGAAGATTCTGAATGCTGCGTAGGAATCCTTTTAAATGAAATTAGCGGGAACATACACCCATCTCACCCATACACCCAATCTCAGACCCAATCCACTTTTCATAACGGTATCGTATCCTCATGACACGAGGTCTATCGAAAGATTAAAAAGCATCTGAAACAGCGTGCTGCGGCGCGCAGCGCTAGGGTAGTGCGCATTTTTCGAACCATTATTTGTGCGCGGCACGCACGTGCGCAACACATTTAGTTTTCACTACTTAATTTCACTAGCTTTAACAATGTGGCGCTTGGTGTCACATCTAGTTTACTTAGGCAAAGCTAGTGGCGCTCATATATAACCATTTGTGCGCACGCGCACATGCGCACTATACCAACCAGCCTATTACTGCCCGAGGTAGGTACCTCTAGGTAACTGCCTCTCGACTCTCAAACGTGCTCAAACTGCAGACATCTCATATCCCATCATAAAAAAGTAGATTGTTGCATCATAATCTTTCTCAACAGTCAACAGTATTCAACAGTGCCACACAATACACAAATCCACACAGACAACATGAAGCTCACCTGCATCCTCGTCGTCCTAGCTTCGTCCGTTGCCTCTAGCCAGGCCCGCATTTCTGTAAAGGTAAGCGCTTCTTTTCTCTCGCAGATTCATAGTTGAGACTCACTCCTCATATCAGTGGCAGTATCAATTATTGAGTAATGCCTCTAACTTCTCGTTCTCAAACACACTCTTCCACAAGAATGTCCCTGATGATAACGGCGCTCCAAGTGATATGCCTGACACGCGCCTTCTTGGACGCAAGAAGCCTCCCAAGACTTTCACAAACGATAAGAATCCGGTGACTGGTCTTGTCAAGGTCGTAGGATCTGATAATGGAGCCTGTGAGTTTAGTGGAGACCCCAAGGGTTGTGACGCAAACTTGAACCTCAATGCCAAGGTGTATGAAGATGGAACTGTGATTGGCACTTTGCTTGATGTCGTCAAATTGCAAACAAGTACTGCTGTAGAAGGAGAAGAAAACGTCATTCAGCTCAAAGCTGATATTAATTGTATCAACTTCCTTGATGATGGGGATGGGGCTGGTGGCAAGGCGGTGATTTTTAGTGGTCCATGGACAGCCCCCACTAACGGTACCTATAGTTTTCTCACTGAGAATAACCTTGAATACCTTGGAGCTGCCAAGATTGATGTGGATGGAAACCCTTTCTATACCTTCGATAGAATTCGTACACTTGACCCTGAAGATTGCAATAAAGTGGACTTGGAGTTCTTCGAATTCATCGCCCACACGGGTGGAAATCTTGAGATCAATGATATGGTTACTCCCTGGTTAAAGTAGTGTGTGTACCTATTGAACGTTAGGAAACTTGGAAATCAAGAAAATACCATTACGATGCAGTAGTTTAACTGAATTCTCTTGAAATGAATGCAGAGAGGATTCCCACTAATCTTTGTTAGCGAAAACTTAAGATAAGAGATTGTATGTTCGCCTCGCAACTGCACCTATCGTACTGATTCACACATATTCTATGCAAGAAGCTCTTGCAGCCTACTCAGCTGAACAACTGTATATAGAATCTCTCATCTTCCCGACTTAAATCTATATCACTAGAGCCGATATCGGAATCTCACGAACAGAATCTCTACTAAGCTTCTTACTTCAATAATGGTAATGGAACATGGGCAATTAAATATGAGCACAGACCATTACTCCTTTTCGTGTGCACGCAAGCACTGGTTACGTATGTGAATGTCAAAAGTTTTTCTGTATCATCAACCTTGATCCAACACTCATACTTTCATCCTTCAAACTTGCCAAATGCACTGTACACAAAACTGATGAGTTGTACCTATAGGACTTTCCCTTATGCCAACCCCATTCGCATCCATTAGTATCAATTGAGAGTGTCTGGTGAGTACATGGCACGTGCCAATGCCACACGAGCCTTTTGTTCACCCGATAGGTTGATTCCACTCCCCAATCTCCGTCATGTCACCGGCTGGCAATACTGCCAAATCACCAGACAATGCACATGCTTGAACAACCTGTTCATACCGCAACTTGTCATACGTACGTCCACGTCCAAACAAGATATTTACCATGTAGTGTAGTGTATCATTAACAACCCAAGGAGATTGGAGAGCAATAACTAATCAAATTCTCACTCTGCACCTCTCCCTTGGCAACTGTGATCAATTATTATGAATGCTATGCCCGTATTGTATGTGTACATAATGTTGCAAATTTAACTTCGATAGCAAATCCATTCAACCACCCAGTCATGCACTCTCCCACCAACCATTTCCTTGAGCAGTGTTTGCATAAATGACTGAACCAATAATAGCACCAGCAACCGCTCTATTGTTCAAAGACACATACATTTCTGATTTCAAAGCCATGTAGAAGTGGCAAAACATGGGGAGTATACTGCATAAACCATGCCATTCTTGTTGACTACCTTCCAATACTGACAATCCTCCCGAAGAAAAGCGTTGTATGAACATAGTGGACCCAAACATACCTGCGTAGAAACCCATTGATGCCATGGTGAACGGCGGTACCGGGACGAACTTCCTTTGTACTACTAATGCTTGCTTGCTGTGGAGAGCTGGGAAAGGGGAGAATGCGCCCCAAACTTATATGTATTGTAATGATGCATAGCCTTTAGAAGAGAACGAAAACGAAACGAGAGTGGGCAACAATCAAATTGTTTCATGCGAATTCTTTTATCTCACCTCCGCCAACAAAAGTAAACATCATGAAATTCTCGGCAACCTCAGAAGACCATCGGCTCATGGTGTATTTTCGGACTTGAACATTGGGGCGATTGCTATCGGTTAGATCGGACATTATTGGATGCGAATAAGTGCAGCATGTAGGGGGCGAGGTCAGAGAGGATATCAGGGCCGGCAGACAGGAGATGGGGGGCGGAGGAGAGAGCACTGCGGATGCGGATGGGAGACGAGAGAGTGAGGCTAGATGAGTCAATATCTATTTTCTGGCGCGCCAAATATATTACCATTGCCTACGTAGGTTCTACGTGATCCAAAAAGATCATCTTATCTCGATCCAACCAATTATTCTCTTCTCTCGATCGATAATTAATATTTGGATCTCAGTATCCGCCATTGCTTTGCTGTACTCCTCCATCATCTATCTTCCTGATGCCATTCGTCTTCGCACTCGCCCTCTTTTCAATAAATAGCGTCAGCTCCTATGTTGTCCCTCCTCGAAGTACCCTGCGGATCCATACAAACAGATTTCTGACGAAGCGTTTTGCGTCAGAGTCAGAGGAAGGCAACGATTTTGCCGATGGAACATCAGCTGCTGCACTCGACTTGGCAGGGACCTTATCGGGACATGCGCCGATAAACAGGAGAAAGTTGCTCTCGATAGCTCCGGCGTCAACCTTTCTGCCTTTTCTTATAAGCAGTGATATTGCATCTGCATCAGAATCAACAGCAGTCAAAGAGTTAGATGTGGACATAATATCGTCTCCTCCTCAACAAATCAATGCAGCTTTATCTATGCAGAGTGCACCCTCCAGACTATGCGCAGAAGAAGAAAGTCGCATTGCCATATTTGAACGTGTCGCTCCCAGTGTTGTTTATATTGATACCTTCTCTGAGAAACGAGATGTCTTTTCTACTAATGTTATGGAGGTACCAATTGGATCGGGTTCTGGTTTTATCTGGGATACAGATGGGCACATTGTGACTAATTTCCATGTAATACAGGAGGCAAAGTCGGCACAAGTTGCAATTCTCACTCCGGGGAGTAACACACCTACGATTAAGCCTTCATATACCTCAGCACGTCCTGGAACACTGGGTTCGGGTGGTTCAGGTGGGTCAACCGTGCTCCAGGATTTTACAAGGCAGGTCTACAAAGCAAAGGTTATTGGTATTGATCCAACGAAAGATATTGCTGTGTTAAAGGTTGATGATGTGCCCATTAATGAGCTGTGTCCGATTGAATTAGGGACATCGCAGGGTCTGCGAGTTGGTCAGGGGTCGCTCGCCATTGGCAACCCATTCGGGTTGGATCATACACTGACAACGGGTGTCATCAGTGGTATTGGACGAGAGGTCAAGAGCCCTACAGGAAGGCCAATATCAAATGTCATCCAAACGGACGCTGCTATCAACCCTGGTGAGTTTGCAAAACTGTACCTTTTTTTGGCTATATACATACACATTCTCAATTAACTTTCCCATTTCATACAGGTAATAGTGGAGGCCCTCTTCTAGATTCTTCAGGAAAAATGATTGGAATGACGACTGCAATTTATTCCCCAAGTGGAGCATCGGCAGGCGTTGGGTTTGCTATTCCTTCAGATACAGTGAAATTTATTGTACAAATGCTAATACAAAATGGACAAATTGTGAGACCCCTATTAGGAGTATCAATTCTTGATTCTAAGCAAGCTCGTCAGGCTTTGGGGATTACAAAAGGCATCCTAATTTTGGACGCAAAGCCAGGATCACCTGCAGCCCAAGCTGGACTCAGAGGCTTGAGAAGAACTGATACTGGTATTATAGAGATTGGTGATATCATAATTGGAATTGAAGGCACTCCAATTGAAAAGGAAGGTGATCTTTTCAAGGCAATTGAATCATTTGAGCCAGGGGATGTTGTAAAGGTAACAGTGAACCGTCCAGAAATTGAAGTGGATGGAGATGGAAGTCCTGAAATTAAGTTGAAAGAACTTACATTTGCAGTCAAATTAATTGCAAGTGATGATTCCACCTTTCTCAAGCGATGAGTTATTCTCTGGTTGGGTGTGGCCTGTGTGCTCTTTGCTTTTTGGTCGTGGAAGTCATTGTGAGGCGCGGGGGGGGTTCTGCGTCGAACTCGAAAAATAAAAGAACTACAGAGCGGGGTATAAAGCTAGTTCGCCTACTATTCCAACGTACCTCTCGTAGAAACTTTGCAAAATATTGCTCTTTAACCTTTGTGTGTTTGCTAACGCTTTTAAGGCTATCTAGATATGGATTCCTACCATAAAATAACCGTAGAGTTACATACGTTCGTACCGTATTTACTTCCTCTTTGGTCGTATTTGCTTCATTTGCATCGCTCGTGTCAAAGTTGATCCCACCTATGATGTCATACTGATGCGTTTATGAATTGGATCCTTCTTACTAATTTTCATTTGAGTGTTGTGAGTCCCGTCAGCATCATTCATTGTTAACATTTGGTTGACCAGACACGTCTTTCTGGACAATATAATCAAACTGTGAATGACACTTTCCTGTTCTTTCTGTATGAAACTGTGATGGGTACGTTGAATCATGAGAGAAGTGTCCTAGTTATCCGTAGGGCCAAGTAGCATAATGTAGTAGCTGATCTCGTTCATGAATTGTATTAGTTTTTGTTTCTTATGCCCTATCATCCAAGATCTAAAATCAAAAGTTCCCAAGACTGCTCAACTCATCTCGCATTCAAAGCAGCAAGAGATCCTAGATCCTAGCAGATTATTTACTCTTATATCAAACGGCTTTGCTGCAACTAACAATACCATATTGAATCCTGCTTGATTGAGCTGAGTCTCAGGTTTATATAATTGCAACCAAGCAAAATGTCACTCGTACCAATTTGCACAGATGACAGGTCTTGGTTAATAATGTACCAGTCTCATCAACGCACAACATCATGATGTGAGGACACGAAGGACATTGGGAACTGACACAGACGCCCCTGCCTAGCTCAAAAATGTGAATCTTGCGAAAGGTGATGATATCACCTCACGGTCATACCTAATNAGCTCAAAAATGTGAATCTTGCGAAAGGTGATGATATCACCTCACGGTCATACCTAATCCCAGTTTGGGTGTACCTATACACGATTTGGCAAACGTGTGTGGATCTTACAAAAGGAATCATGGATGGTCCACTTTACAACTGCGTGTACTTGACCATCAGCCTCGTGCTCAAAGTGTGCCAACGTCATCATTCGTTCCAAAATGAAACAGTCTCATAAAAAAGAATAATGAATAATCATCAACTGTTTCTATCACTCCTCGTTGCACTGTGCGTAATATTCTCCCACGATTCTCTATTCGGTCTACGCTCATCAAAAGGTTGTCTCATGGACGCAAATTCAAGTTCTTCTAATGGGGGTGCACGTGGTGACGAAAAGAGTAGGGAAGAATGTCGGGCGAGACTACTAGTATCAAAGACACAACAGGAAGCTGAAAAGAGGAGGAAAAACGTGCAGAGAAATAAAACCTCCAGAAAGAAGAACGCCAAGAAAAAAGGAGGCCAAGCCCGCAAGTCTGCAATTAAGAAGAGACAAAATGCAAAGCAGATATCCGCTAATGCGAGCGGTGTGGAAGTTGTGCCAGGGCCTGCGGCTGCAAATACAAATAATGATGCGGCGGTTAATGGGGACACCATCGCTAATGCTGTACAGGATAATTCAAACCGAGGTGTAGACTCATCTCCCACCCAAGTCACCAATACCTTTAATGGGGGGAACACTGGGATCCCTACTCCCCCTGAAGCAGAAGTGGGTACGAATCCTGGTAACGCTCCCAACGGTACTGCTGGTTCAAGCAAGGTGAAGATTGAAATTGACGATGAGGTCAATGTGGATCTATTGATGGCTGCAACTCCCAAGAAGGAGGCTATTCTGAGGTGTTTCGTTAAGGAAATTAATAGCCGGGCCGCCATTTTTAGCAAGAGAGACAAGATGAAAGCCGTTGAGAAGTTGTTCTCGAAGGGAATTTCCGTTATTCATGAATTCTACGGGGGCGATCAGTCGTTTAGGGATGATGATTTAATGAGGCTTTACATATCTAGGTGCCAAGTGAGAGTTTGTCTTGATTGTAAACCGCCAGCAATGATGGAGGATATTGAACTGGCGCTGCGGTATGGTTCTGACCGCGGACCCGCTCTTCAAAATCTGTCTGATTTCATTGGTTATTATGAGCGAAGCTCGAGTGAATCCATCGGAGACGCATATCAGAGAATCAAAGAAGATCTGTTTACAAAGTTTGCTTTTCAGTCTGGCTCAAATACACAGTCTGAGGGCGGTGTTGGCGGGAATGCGGGTAACAATGTCACAGTCGGTGCAACCACAGCAGAGGGTGAAGGTAATGGCAACAACGAAGAAGAAGAAGAAGAAGAAGAAGAAGAACTAACATTCTGGACGAACGGAAGTGGTGCAGATGTATTGCCCAAGGATAAACAATGCACATGGACCCACCTGGAAGGTTACTGTCAAGACACGTGCTGTGACAACTGCTCGAGGAAGCAGATCGTGTCGGATTGGGCCGATCCGTACTATTTTGATATCCATCAAGTGTGCGCCACAAAAATTAAGGGGGTTCAATCACCATTGAGGACTGTCAAGGTTGCCAGGAAGTTGAAAACGTCCAAGTTGCTGAATCTGTGCACCGAGTGCCACAAGTTTCTCTCCCCATCAACAAAAGATAGGGGGAGGCAGCAGTGGAATAATGTGTGGCCGTCTTTTTACTGGAACGTTTTGACTGGAGTGGACGTGCTAACGAAGCTTCACTTCCACAAGACTTGTGGTGCGCATACGTTGTGGAAGTTCATTCCTTCATCGATGAGAACTTATTGGATGGAGGCGACGAAGCATGTGTTCGTGGATGATGAGTGTGTTTATGAGAATGTGGATATAGATTTTCCAAAGCCGCATTTTGAGGACCGAACGCGAGACGTCCGTAAGTTTTGGGAGGACATTAATGAGTATTCTTTTGAAGGCATCCTTCATGCTTTGGACCCCCAGAGGTTGAAGGGACACGAGAACGAGGAGTCAATGATTATTCCTGATGTGCTCTGTCCTTGGGGTTGTTGTGAGTTTTCTTATCGTTGCAAGGAGTTTGACCCGTCTCTCATGCTACAGCATCACCTAAGATCTGTTCAGTTGAATCTTCCGAGTGGTAACTACAACAAAATGCATTATGTAGAGACTTCGCGCTATGACTACCTTCGTGATAGAGATGAAGAGGTGGCCGACACGGTTCTTCTTAATCCAAAATGGTCAATCCTTCCATCAATGTTGGTGTTTCCAGGCAAAGGTCCAATGGTGTGNAAAATGGTCAATCCTTCCATCAATGTTGGTGTTTCCAGGCAAAGGTCCAATGGTGTGTACCTGCCGAAATTGTTGCGACTCCTCCAAATGGAAACGGCTCTATTCACATACCGCGAGGAAAGAGGATGGCAACAACCTGAGCTCAAGAAGACCAGACGATCTTTCTGTGGCAAAGCTTCAGCCTCGCATTGCCAAACCTATTGTGGCCAAAGGCTGTAATACAGTACCAGCGCTTAGTGTTTTCACATGTGGCTACGGCGGCGCTGATTGTGCAAGTGTATCGATCAATGGCGGGTTTGACAACACTGGTCCAAAGGCTATGAATTACGAGCATGAATGTCTATCTATGGCTCGACCTGATATACAGCAACATGCGAGGAGACTTGTAGATAATGGACAGATTGCCAGTGAGATGTTCGCTGACTGGATGGATGAATTCAACCTCAAGTCAGCTAACGGTAAACTGAAACATCTCACGGACTTTGCAACCTATACCCCACCTGTCAACGCAATAACTTTGCAGAAGGCATCCAGTGACGATCACAGGATCATAGTCACAGTCAAAGTGAAGGATAAAGCCAGGCGGAACAGGGAATTCGATGTTGATATGTCATTGAGTCGATCATGGTGTGCTTGTATATACAATATGCAGGTTGAAGACCCGACCTTGTATGGTTGGCCTATGAAGGCAGTCAATATAAGGCCACAGAAATGGACGACATCCACAATGCTTTCTTGGGCATTGCTAGGCATGATAAGCTCATGTAAGGAACTGTACTCCCATATTGATCAAGCACCAGCAGGCCACAGCTACAAAACCCCATCAGGCCATCTACTAACCTATGTTCACCACAAGTACATGAAGCATTGTGACTCAGCTAATGTCAGGAAATCACCTTTCATACCTACTATGACACAGGGTCAGCTCTGTAAAATCATACTCGATTATCTTCCGAAGTGGTTAACGAGAAGAAGAGGTTCGCCAGAAAAGTACTTCACTTATGGTTTTAAGTACTTCGATAATATCCTCTCTTCAAGATTATTTCCTAAAGTGAAGGTTCTTAACACTCTTGAAGGTTTGACGAAGTCAAAGGTCGAGGGTAGAGACGTGCTCATAACTGTAACAAAAACCAGACCAAACGGGTGCGCTCATTTTTCAGTTGGGGACGGGAACAGAAAGACTGATATTTTTGAAGCTCGGGTAGTTCTATCGGTAAATGTGAATATGGATGAATTTAATGAGGGGGCAGAGAAGTGGAGCTTCACAGGAACACGTCACTGTAGGCACGGTGGTGGAAAGAAATGTTTTAGAAACTGGTGGCATCAGGAAAGGTCACCCAAAGCGAAGAACATCATGACACAGGTTACGCCTCCCACAGACGATATGGACTCCTTTCCGGTCCTGCCGAATCATTCATTCTACTATGTTGTAGTCCACGTTCGATTGGAAGAGTTGGATGTTGATTCCTTTAAAATGGATATGCATAGCTCCTTAGGCGGCCAGTGTTCTGTATTCTGTGATTGCAATGGCAGTGAAAAACCATTGATATTATCTGGCATGATGGAGCAGGAGAAAAGGGATTGTATGGTATCGTCGTGCCGAAGACGTGAAAACTACATGTGTCCCGTAGCGAACTGCCAAACTAGGATGTGCTTCAAGTGTTTTGAGGCAGATTCATCAAGAGGAAAACGACATATCATTACACCTGATGATCCAATAGCAACATCAAGTCGCGCTCATGAGGCCTTGAGTTCTAGCTCGCCTCTTGGTGTACAACGAGAGGACATTATTCTGGATGGCAATGAGGGTGGTGGAGTAGACGACTTGGACACTAATGTGGACGGAAACCAAACAGGACGAGAGAATGATACGAATGAAGATGATGTGGATTATTGTGCTGACGACGATGACGAACTCGTAGAAGCGCACGAGTATGACTATGGGCTTGCTACTTCCTGGTTGAGTCTGGGCCAGGCCAATCAATACTTCCTGGTCGAGTCTGGGCCAGGCCAATCAATACTATATTATGCTGATGTTAGTAAAAGAGCTTCTCTGGAGAGCATAATCATAATTCATTTCGAAAAGACAAGTAAGGACTCTCTCCTCTTCCTTATGTGCCCCACAGTTTGGCAAAAATCACACATGCTAGAAATATTGATGATGTCATCATGATATACATGTAGAGTTGAGGAGGAAGTGGCATCATGAAAAGTGGTTGGGGCTCATGTGCACTTTGCATGGACCCAACATGGATATACAAGCAAGAGTTGGGTGATGCAATTCCACCCTTGCAGCTCAACACACCCATATGTGACCCACGGTTTGGCCAAAATCACACATTCTAAAGAATTGATGCTGCCAGCATGATATATATGTAGAGTTGAAGAGGTAGGGGCATCATGACAAGTGGCTGAGGCTCATGTTTACCTTGCATGGACCCAACATGGATATGCAAGCAAGAGTTGGGTGATGCAATTGCATCATTACGGCTCAACACACCCATATGTGACTCGCGGTTTGGCCAAAACCACACATGCTAAAAAAAATTAATGCTGTCAGTATGATCTGATACATATGTACAGTTGAAGAGGAAGCGGCATCATGACAAGTGGTTGTGGCTCATTTGCACCTTGTATAGACCCAACATGGATATGCAAGCAAGAGTAGGGTGATGCAATTCCACCATTACGGCTCCACACACCCATATGTGACTCGCGGTTTGGCCAAAACCACACATGCTAGAAAAATTAATGCTGTCAGTATGATCTGATACATATGTCGAGTTGAGGAGGAAGTGGCATCATGACAAGTGGTTAAGGCTCGTGTGCACCTTGTATAGACCCAACATGTATACGCAAGCAAGAATTGGGTGATGCAATTCCACCCTTACGGCTCCACACACCCATATGTGACCCACGGTTTAACCAAAATCACACATGCTGAAGAATTGATGCTGCCAGCATGATATATATGTACAGTTGTAGAGGGAGTGGAAACATGACAAGTGGCTGAGTCTCATGTTCACCTTGCATGGACCCAACATGGATATGCAAGCAAGAGTTGTGTGTTGCAATTCCACCATTATGGCTCAACACATCCATATGTGACCAAAGATTTGACCAAAACCACACATGCTAGAAAAATTGATGTATATGTAGAGTTGAGGAAGATGTGGCAACATGAAAAGTGGTTGAGGGTCATGTGCACCTTGTATAGACCCAACATGGATATGCAATCAACAGTTGGGTGATACAATTCCACCCTTACGGCTCCACACACCCATACGTGACCCACTGTTTGGCCAAATCACACATGCTGAAGAATTGATGCTGCCAGCATGATATATATGTAGAGTTGAAGAGGAAGTGGCATCATGACAAGTGGCTGAGGCTCATGTGCACCTTGCATGAACCCAACATGTATATGCAAGCAACAGTTGGGTGATGCAATCCCACCCTTACGGCTCC
>JALLAU010003496.1:0-10575 GCA_036939495.1 Thalassiosira hispida | reverse complement strand
GCAGGAGAGGAGATACTTGTATCATTATAACTCTGTGTTTAGGTTAAACTAAACATTATAACAATACTATCTACTAGATTGGGATTCGTACCCAGCATTTAGCAGCAGCGATAAACATATACAGACGAGAGAATACTCTCAGCCACCTTTCAGCTCTATACATTCATACCGTGGAGCAGGGTACAATTTGTTCAGTGATGGCGAAACAGTCTGTACCCCATGCACCATCTGATTCGGCAGGAGGTGATGTGTCGCGAACTCCAAAGCTGTAGCTGTAATCTACAACATCAAACTCCGATACACTGATCTCGGGCCCCATTCCGTCCCCGAAAAGACAGCTACAGCCATAGCCAACCGCAATTTCCATCCCTACCACACCCGTCTCGAAATTAGGCATGCTTCTGCAATACTCCTCGCAACCAGCAACTGTAAGCGCACTAGCTCGCTCGGTGTAAATGTAGTCGTAATATAAATCGGAAGGATCTTCAGATTCAGAGAGACAATAACCTCCGCCAATCCGAACGAGGGCTAGGGCAGTACAAGCAGGAGTAGGCTGAGGAGTGGCGGGACCCTTGCTAGGAGAATCCGTGGGCTGAGGAGTGACGGGGCTCTTGCTAGGAGAGCCCGTGGGCTGAGGAGTGACAGGGCTCTTGCTAGGAGAGTGTGTGGGCTCAAGAGTGATCGGGCTCTTGCTTGGTAATGCAGTCGGATTCTTTGATGGCTGAGGAGTGACAGGGCCCTCGCTTGGTAATGCAGTCGGGCTCTTTGATGGCTGAGGAGTGACGGGGCTCTTGCTAGGAGAGCCCGTGACAGGAGATCTGGTTGGCACAGGTTCCTAAAAGTCGCATTATGAATTCAATGTCAAAATAGTGTTTAGTGCCAGAGCGGTGTAGAGAACATTTGAATGTCTTGTGTTTTTGCTCACCTCAACCACAATCTCAATGTCGGCATACCCCGGGCTCGCATCGGCATTAATCTGCTTTACCTCAATTATCAAATCGTTGCCCGAATCCTTCCAATTGGTAAATGCTGCAGATTGCCCTTCAACGAGCGCACCCCCGAGAGAATACTGTCCATTCTCAACCTTCGTTATCGTCACCTGAACACCGCTGTAGCCGACAACATAGTCGGAACCGTCATATGTTAGCATAACAACAATGGGTAAGTTATCCGGATTGTTTCCGCCGAAGTCGTTAGCGCTAATGATGCTTCCCGACCAGGAGTTAGAATCGAAGACCTTAACAGCACTATTGGTTGGCGAAGTGATCGTTGGATTTGATGTTGGCGAAGATGTCTGAATTGCAATAGGGCTAAAGGAAGGAAAAGGAGTGGCAGGATTAGGAGTGGGTTGTTTCGTTGGGCTATCCGTAGCTAGCTTTAGAGCCGGCAACTGCGTCGGATTCTCTGACGTTTGATTCGCAGTAGGGCTCGAGGAAGGCTCAGCGGTGACAGGATTAGGAGTGGGTTGTTTTGTTGGGCTATCCGTAGCCGGTTTAAGAGTCGGCCGCTGCGTCGGATTCTCTGTAACCGATAATTTGTCTACAGGCGAAGCTTCGGTCGGTGTCACCATCATTGGGGGTGCCTCCATAGCCGCAACAATAGTATAATCAATGTATGGCAAGCCTGCGATGGCAATTTCAACGCCGGGTAAGCCGGCACAAGCGTTGAGCTCTGCGAGGCAAGGCGCATTGCATTCTGCGCAGGCTGTCCCAAAACCATCTGTCATACTGAAGAGATATGATTAGAGTTGATAACATATGAATGATTTTGATAGAGAATATATGAGCGAAAACACGAACCATATAATATATTGCTGATACTTGATACGCAAAAGAAACCGATTCGACAAACACAGCTCACCATACCAACAAACAACCATTGGCAACACTACAAGTCGGAAGCGCACCAAAGCACGTAGAACACTCGGCAGAATATCCATACGTCTCCTGAAAGCACGTCTCGATACAGGCGCTATCAAGGAAACACCCGCCATCTCTCGAGCAAAAGTTGGACATTGTCGGACCGTATTCGGGCCCTCCGTTGGACGTCCATACTGCAATATCTTGCTCGTTACATTTGCCAACGTTCGCGTAGACGGTTGGAAGGAGGGTGGCGATGGCAGTGCCGAGGAAGATGATTGAGGCCGCTTTCATGGTTGGGATGATAGTTGGGGTTGGCGGGTTGTTTTGATTGGCTGGCTTCTCTTCCAACGGTCAACTCGAGTTCAACGGTAAGACAATGATGCGGAACTCCCAATTGCAATAATCTCATTTTTGTATCTTGGCGATGACATCATATCAATTTGTACATAAATTGGAACAGTATACATATCGCCTAAATCATTGGCCACAAAACCAAACAAGAACTCTCCCCTTTGCCGAGATGAGAATCGGAAAAAAGCCATCGTCAGATTATTGGCACCATTTTTTTTGTCATTGACAACTTTTCCGACCATGACCCGTTCCTTCATCTTCATAGCATAGCACTTTCAATTGCATCCACTGAACCAGCAGGGCATACCATACCTCGGCGCTCGCATGATTCTTGGCGTTGTCCGACATCATCTCTCTGTCCCACAAATCGTCTCCAACTCCAACCATTCAATTTTGGAAAACATCAATCTGGGCCACAGAACATCTTCGCTAGCCAGCTGAAATTCTGACGGTGATTCAACTGACTCAAAGGCCTCAATGCAAATCGATTGCAAATAAACATCTGCGCAAATCAAGATTAAGATGTCATCCATCAAGCTATCCGCCATCGCTCGCTGTTCTTCCTATCGAGCAGCAGGAATGAACAAATCGCCATTGCCGCGGCTAGTGCATGGCGCATTTCCCAGAGCATTGGCCGCTACTGCGACTGCATCGCCCAGCAGTAGATACTTTAGCAGTGGCATAATCCAACCAACCAATTCCTTCCAAGCACACGTTTCATCTCAGCCATCAGCATTGTCAAACAATCTCAATCTCAGCACACAAACTCGCCACTTTTCCTCATCAGACACAACCGCATCCTCCACAACTCCACCATTCCGTAAAATCCTAATAGCCAACCGAGGAGAAATAGCCATCCGCATCATGCAAACAGCCCGCGCCCACAACATAAAAACAGTCGCCATTTACTCCACGGCCGATGCCCACTCGCCTCACGTTTCCATGGCAGATGAGGCCGTATGCATTGGTCCACCCGCCTCCAGTGCGAGTTATTTGGATATAGATAAGGTGTGCGAGGCGATTGAAATGACGGGGAGCGAGGGTGTCCATCCCGGATATGGGTTTTTGAGTGAGAATTCGGGGTTTGCGGAGAGGGTGGAGGGGATGTTTGTCAATGAGGTGCCTCATGGTGGTACCAATTCTAGTGAAGAGAGTGAAGGGAGAAAGAAGGTTAGGTTTATTGGACCGAATACACATGCCATTCAATCTTTGGGGGATAAGATCCAATCCAAGTTGATAGCCGATGCCGCAGGAGTGTCCACTATACCAGGGTACAATGGTGTGGTGACCTCGCCTGAACATGCAGTGGAGATTGCCCATGATATAGGGTACCCAGTAATGATCAAAGCTTCGGCAGGAGGGGGAGGCAAGGGAATGCGTATCTGCTACTCCGACGAAGCAGTCATTGAAGGCTTCCGACTAGGTTCGGCCGAAGCCAAATCATTCTTTGGAGATGATCGTCTCCTAGTTGAAAAGTATGTAGAAGATCCACACCATATTGAAATTCAAGTGTTGAGCGGTATGAATCCCAAGACGAACGAGTTGGATATACTATGCTTTCCGGAACGAGAATGTTCTATACAAAGAAGGAATCAGAAGGTGATTGAAGAAAGTCCCAGTCCGCATTTACTACCTTCTACTCGAAGGGTAATGATACGTCAGGTAAAGCAACTAGTGAGAGAAGTTGGGTACGAAAGTGCAGGCACGGTCGAGTTTCTAGTAGACAAGCATCAAAACTTTTACTTTCTCGAAATGAATACACGATTGCAAGTGGAGCATCCGGTCACTGAAATGATTTCGGGAGATGGATACGCCTCTGGGAATTATGTCGATTTGGTCCATGGAATGTTGGAAGTGGCTGCCGGTAGAGGTATACCCCAAAAGTATTTGGACATGGTGGATACTTCGAATGTAGAAGAGGATGCAAAGGATGGTGGGGAGGGTGCCAATGTACGGTATACGGGACATGCCGTTGAGGCACGAGTGTATGCGGAAGATCCACTGAGGGGTTTCTTGCCCAGTACCGGGCCGCTGGTCAAGTATGTCGAGCCACCAACTTCATTGGAGGTGGATGGAGAGGGTACGGCGTATATCCGTGTCGATACAGGTGTGGTACCCGGAGCAATTATTACACCACATTATGATCCTATACTTTCCAAGATTATATGCTACAGTCCAACATCACGTACACATGCCATTTCCGGCTTGGGCTCAGCATTGGATCAATATCTATTAAGAGGGGTGCAGCATAACGTACCCTTTGTGCGAGACGTGTTGCGTAATACCGACTTTATCAAGGGATACACTCCCACGAATTTTATTGATGAGCATTATCCTGATGGATTTTCCGGTGGACAATTGAGTGAAGTGGAACGGAAGGAATTAGTTGTGATTGCTAGGGAGATTGTTCGAAGACGAATGGAAGTTTTGGACAATCCTCCATTAGCATTGAGTGGGGACAACGAAGAGGATGAGGGAGTTGTCGTCTGTTTGGGTGGCATGTTTGGTGATGCCTACCTTGTCAAATCTTCGGTTGGTTTGAGTCCTGAAACGGGTGTTACTTCTACTGTCACGAAGCTTCCAAAGAGAACTACTGACAGCGATGATGATGCTGAAGGCAGAGATGAGGCCCAACTGGTGAAGTTGTCTGCTTTGGAGTACGAGCCATCGTGTGACTTGGCTAAGGTGATGATTGCGGGAGAGAGTCGAGCCTTGCAGGTGAGTGTCTTTTATGATATCGACGGATTTTAGACTCATAGTCTTAGTTACAGTTTCTCTCTCAAATCCTCACATCTCATTTCTTTTTTTACGCTTCTTTCTCTCAAGGTACATGGAGATGACGAGATTGGCATGCTCAAGCTGACAATGTATGGCTCCGATGCAGATATCCTAGTCATGAGCCCAGCCGAGTATCAACTGACCTGTCACATGAACGAGCCAAAGGTGGTGGATTTGGGTAACTTCGTCCTAAGCCCCATGCCTGGCACTCTCATCAGTTTTGCCGTGAAGGTAAGAAGCAGGATTTGGCACTGCAATGTTATTTACATTTTTCTTTGTACTTACTTTACACAAATCTCATGACCATTATCTTGATACCTTTTGACTTTGACTAATCATATATTCATGTACCTAGGAGGGCGACGTCGTCGCAATGGACCAAGAACTCTGCGTTGTCGAGGCGATGAAGATGCAGAATGTCATCCGTTCGCATAAGGCGGGTGCCACAGTTGGGAAGTTGCATGGTGAGGTGGGTGCATCGCTCCGCGCGGATGAAATTCTGTTGGAGTTTGTAAAGGAGTTAGAAGAGCAGTCAGAATAATCCGCCTGATGAGATCCTGATTGTGCGTGTGTTTTCTTGACTTGTATGTGTTGCAAAAAGATGATAGGCGCGTCTGTGTCTGTGGCGTGAATGATACCTAGTAGAGAGACGATATGAGATATATTGATATGAGTAAATTAGAAATGAAAAGAAGGTGCATTGTTGTCGATTAAGTATGGCTGTGAGAGTGAGGCCTTTGCAATCATATTTATCTCCCATTGTCGTACTCCTTGTTCACTAGCCCACTCGCATATTGATTCGTCCTGTACAATACACCATTATCATACATCCTGTAGATACGTCTGTGTTCATTCTTTTTGCTCGCCATGGTACTACTTGGGCCCATCAGAAACGATCATGAAATGGTTGCAACATGTATCGGTGGTGTTGGAAGACGATGAATGTCAACTTCCCCTGTGAGCAAGTATGTGCTGATGGACGTGTTTTCAAGTATACAGTTCAAAAAAGTGGTAGATAATTGGGGACAATTATCTGCCAACAAATTCAGATCCACCTATTTATGACATTGGATAGGCTTACATAGGAATAGGTAGAATTTGATACCAGCCACATCCAGCGCGATCATGTTTGATTTCTTATGTCAAATTATTTCAAATTTGTGTATGTACCAATTCCTAAAGCATGTATGTAGGCCAGTACTAGAAGTCATTTGTGGTCAATTTATGCATGTTTTGGAGAGTCATTCATTGCTACTCCAACTTCAACTGTCTCAGTTGACGTCAGTGTTTCGTACACACACACCATCGCCGCATCACTGCACCACTTGGCCATCAACCCCCGAACCTCTTCATTCCATCTATTTCCTGTGTTCCTTAGGTAGTACTATTGTTAAGATAGGTGAGTCAAGGCCCTCTTATCTTCCAACTTGACCTCTTATTTGTCGCTGTTTTTTTTCTAACATTGAGTCCACTCCCACCTCTTTATGACATCCACTCCCACCTATTTTTGGCATTCACTCCCACCTAATTTTGACATCAAAATCCCACTCCCACCTATATTTGACATCACAAATCTCACTCCCACCTTTTTATGACATGTCTTCCACTCCCACCTTTTTGTGACATCCACTCCCACCTATATTTGACACAGAGCTGTATCGTACGTACCTACCGCTATCTCTCATCTCAGGCCTCGCGCCTTACCACCACCACTCCGACCCGATTTTGGCACCATATCTACCTACCTACCTAACTACCTACCACTACCTAACCCACTCCCACCTTTTTGTGACATCCCGCCAAATCCCACTCCCACCTATATTTGACACAGCGCTGCATAGTTCACTATCCCACTTCCACCTATTTGTGACGCTGTATCGTACCACATACAAGTAAGTAGTATGTTAGGTATTACCTAACACTATCATACCACCCAACCAATCAATTGTGTAGTACTAACATCATAATCTCACCAAACTATTCACCATTTACCTGACATCATTACACTACCCCACAAATCATACAGATACTCTCCATATTTCCAACATGGATGCCGAACTGGTTCAGTCATTGAAAGACATACAAAATGAGAATTCACATTGGACTCAAGACCCCGTTATTTCTCATGGTGACATTCCTATCCAATTGTGCCAAGTAATAGGTGAAGATGCGAATGTACCGCCAAACATCCCCGATCAATCTAACTTCCCTCCTAAGTTTGCCAAGTATCGATTTGATATCAATAAATACAAAGGTGAAGACTCAGCTGCCGCTATCCAAGAATTAATTAGATCTTCTTGCCCTGGATGCAAACTCTTCACTCAAGTTGAAGGGAAGGAACGTATCAGAGGCTTCTTAACCTGGCACCTCTATTGCGCTCGTTATAATGTTGAGGATCCATCTAGTGTTGATAAAAATTTCAAGAAGAAAAACTGGACCAAGAGTGGCGTTCCTGAGGTGCACGTTAAACAGAAGAAGGGGACGGCTAAGAAATCTAGTGTATGGGACCGCATGGGAAGCAGCAAATTGAAAATGAAGTCCAATAAACAAACTCCGAAGAAGAGAAAGAAAGTTAGTGATAATCGCGGGAAGATTCCAGTTAAAGATGCCAATCCTACATCCACAGCCAAGCGTACACTCACATCTAGGGCCAAATCTTCAGACACACGATGTCATATGAACGTCCGTCTCGATATGTCAATACGGGATGGATCTTGGTTTCTTAACTGCAGTAGCCGTTTCAAACACACGTATCATGGATGTGATGAACCAGACACAATGTTGTTGAATGAGACAGACATGAATGATGAACAAATCAACTACATGCGTCTCATGTACGAGTCTGGAGTCACAAACCAAACAATTGCCAACATTATGTCCAATGCACTGAACAAGAATGGAACTCCCGGAGAGTTCCTTGCATCTACTATAAAGAATATCAATGAAAAAAACCAAGAGGCTATGGATGAAATTGCTGGTATCGACGCTGACTGGTCTGTTGCACAGAAAACTATTGGGAGACTTAATGAGTGAGTTTGATGCTTTACACTCTTTTCATTTAGTCACACATTCTTTCATTTATTAATTTCAGTTCTTTCTTTTATCACAAATCAGAATGGAGATATCACATGTTAGCCTTACTATGGCACCAGATGGTACACTAAAAATTTATGCAAATAAAGGCCGTCCTGGAAAGGAACAACTTGAAATTATGAAATGTCCCAAGAGTATGAAACGTGAACTTGAGAACCTAAGGAAGCAGTTAAGTTACGAAGATGGTACCGAAATTTTACTTGCACTGTCCATCGCCTCAGATGAAATGGCCCGTCATGTTCACATGTTTCCTGAAGTAATGTACATGGATGTCACAGCGAAGACGAACAAGCAGAATCGTGATTTATTCTTGATGGTTGTTAAAGATCCCAATGGCGAAACTTTTGTTGGAAATGCTACTGTTTTACCTTCCGGTCAGCGGTGGGTTTTTTTCCGTATTTATGAAACATTCTTCATTCACTTGTATGGAGAGGTGACCATGAGTCGAAACAGGCTAGCATTGACGGANTTTATGAAACATTCTTCATTCACTTGTATGGAGAGGTGACCATGAGTCGAAACAGGCTAGCATTGACGGATGATGATGATGCAGAGCATGGTCCATTTGACAACTGCATTAAAACAATGACGTGTTACAATGAATCTTATCACATGCTGTGTGTATTTCATGCACTGGTCATGGCATTTAATGAGCAGGTACATCCGAAGCTGCCACGAAAATCAGGGAAGGGAAAAAGCAATAGAGGCAAAGATCTATCTGACGTTGGGGAATTGTATGGTACGTTGTTTACCTTTACTTTTATGAGCCTCTGATCCAAACCTGATAGCTTGAAGCCCATGATGGCCAATCATCAGGCCTACCTCCAATAGAAAGACCACGCTGATACTCGTAGAGCTTTTTCAACAGAGATGCAAACTTTTTGTGCTCTGATATTCCACAGCAAAAGTAAGAATCACAACGTGTGCCTGGTGTACAGTATGGTGCAACAACATCAAGCCGTTTTTGCTCCTCTTCAATGCTGCGGAAGGTATTGTGAATGTCCATTACCCACGTGCCCAATGAATCCAGTTTTGAAGGTGGCCGCCCTCGACGAAACAGCTCGTCAGCAGCAGGTATAACAAAGTTGAGGTTCGACACAGGATGTGCCACCAACGGTACCCAATTCCTCAGCTTATGCTTCACGGGCTCATAACAATTAGGGCAGCATTTCCAATCACATTCTTCGCACTCCATAACAAATCCCATTTTGCCCCATACCATATCACTGTCGCAGAGGCTACAGAGAACTTCTTTTGCTTGAATCCTTTGAAGTACATGGCCATTGACACATAGTTCTTCTAGCTGCATTTGCCAGTGTAATATACGCCACCGTTTCTCGCAGCATGATCGTCCCCAACCACCATTGTAAGCTATATTGCAATCCCTGCAAGATCTTTTCTCCCATCCCTTCTGACTAAATGCTCCCCTACGTTTGCATTCTTTGCAGCGTACACATATGCGCCTCGTGGTGTCATTGTTTTCTTGTTTTGATAGTATATCATCCTCTAAAACAATGCCCTCCTTTTCGCAATAGACACGCCACGTGAAGAAGTTGAAGGATCTTGGTTTGCGTTTGAACTTGACAGATTTGTTTGCTCCCCGATCAATATCTTCTATCGAACTTGCATCTTCGTAGTCACTCGAGCTTTCAATTCCATCCTCATATCTTGAACATTCGTCTTCAGAGGAGCTCCATTCAGACAGTGAATACGAATCATGATCAGGATGATTGTAGTCAACAATAGGACCAGTCACTAGCTCAGCCAATTCGAGCAGATCTGCCTCCATAGCAACTGCTTCCCCCGTTTGATCCTTGCAGTAGTATTGATAACAGCTCCCTCTACTGCCGTCATCTTCATTGCCATTGCCTAGAAATACTTGCTTTGTGATGTTATGAGCATTGTCAGTAGTTGCCATTCTGACAATTGCACCCATATCATTTTCCTCGTCAAACCAAACTGGGAAAGATTTGTTTTTGATGCCTTTGCGTACATAACCTCGGAAATCTTTTGCATAAGATGAAATGAGCGACTCTTTCACCCTCTCAGAGGTAGTGCTTACGTCTGATGCACAGTTGTATATTGATTGCTCAGGACAACAGCCAGTCATTCTGTACTCCACTTCCAGACGTAGACGGTAGCTATCGATAATCCTGGCATAAATGCTGCGTACCTCTTGATCGGCATTTGGCCGTGGTCCTATTGTACGAGCAGAGTTGGCCGTCGTTGGTTGCATCTGGTGATGGATTCCACTCTCCTGCGTTGAGACATTCAGGGCCATCGTTTGTTCCTGAATCGTTTGTTCGTTGGCAGTTAGATTAGTGGGGTTTGAAGTGGGTTGGGAGGTTCAGGTGGCTCTTGGTCTACGCTGGTGTTAGCATTAAAAAGAATTATACATCTAAATTGATCCCGTTGTTAAGTAAATTGAACAATCACGATCAATATTCAGCGATAATTTGGATAATCTATTAAAGGGGCCCCGTAGAGTCCA
>JALLAU010003407.1:0-10248 GCA_036939495.1 Thalassiosira hispida | reverse complement strand
TTCGATGAGGGTTTCGATGAAGGCTGACCAGATGGTTGGCTAGAGGGCTGCGAGGAGGGCTCAGATGATGGTACCTTGTTGGGCTCCAGAGACGGATTCGACGAAGGCTGTTTGGATGGTTGGCCGAAGGGCTGGGTAGAAGGCTTAGAGGATGGCTCTTTGGACGGATATGATGAGGGCTGAGAGGAAGGCTGACTGGATGGCTGGCTCGAGGGTGGTGAAGAGGGCTTGGTAGACGGTACATTCGTTGGCTCGATTGAGGGTAGATTTGAAGGCTGGTCTGATTTTGGAGGTGTTGGCTCAACGGTTGGTTTGTTGCTAGGCAGCGTTGATGGTTGGAATGATTGCTCTTTAGATGGTCTGCCTGATGGTTTCGTGGAAGGTTGTCCTGATGGATCATTGTTAGGTTCAGTGCTTGGTGAGGATGATGGTTTCTGTGATGGAGACTCTTCGGGCGTTATTGTTGGATAAGTCGAGGGATCTCTACTTTGGGTGAGACTTGGTTTGGTACTTGGGATATCTGCGGGCATCGATGAGGGATCATGGCTAGGAGTAGGACTTGATTTTGGGCTTGGCTTCACTGAAGGGATGCTAGATAGTAGCAGAGATGGCAACCCAGATGGAGTTGATTTCGGTATGCTAGATGGTTTTGTTGAGGGGCCACCTGCTGGCGACTCACTTGGGTTCAATGTAGGACTGACTGATGGAGTGATGCTTGGGATTGAAGATGGTCGTTGAGATGGATCCTTCACTGGAACACTTGATGGAAGTGCTGATGGAGATGCTTGTGGCAAGCCTGATGGCCTGCTAGATGGCCTCATAGAGGGCGTTGCGCTTGGAAGAGTCAACGGCTGTGGATAAGTAACGGATATGTGAGAATGTCTCACGTACATCTTAAAAAAAACCACAAAACTAGTTCATCAAACTTACCTCATTGGATGGTACCCATGAAGGACGGAAGGTTGGTGATACAATTGGGGCAGATGTAGGATTTGCCGTAACGCTCGGACGTGACGAAGGTTGACCAGATGGAGGTTTCTGTGGGATACCTGAGGGTTGACTAGAAGGGCTGTCAGTGGAATACGGAGAAGGCTTCTCAGTTGGTTGGCTCGAGGGAATACTTGATGGGATGGATGATGGTGGCGGACTTGGCTTTATCGGCTATGAAAAATACAATTTCACCGAAACGTGTATTAAGACTACAGTGTATCTACAGCATTCTACATAAATATTTGCAAACCAGCGCCAGGATCGAAATTGACACTTTCTGCCACTTACCTCTTGCGTAGGTTTAAACGTCGGTTCTAGCGATGGGTTCTTCGAAGGGAACCATGAGGGTAGAGACGAGGGCAACCCGCTTGGGGGTAAACTCGGGCTTGAGCTTTGTAAGGCGGACGGCTTAAGTGTTGGACCCATCGAAATGGAAGGACCCGCGGTTGCATCTACAGTCGCCTCGAATGGAATAATGATACCTATGATGGGAATTGGCAAATTAAGTATAAGTAGAGTGAGTACAATTTCCAATTGCCCGAGTCGCAGCGCTAACTAGCACCTATTACTCTTCACTTACCCACTTCGGCCAATTTTTCATTGGCAAGGTCTTCCAAGTATCGATCTTGCGCTTCTCGCGATCTATCCAATGGAAACTTGGTGGTCATCCGTCTGGCTCTTGAATATGCAGCGGGGGCTGCTGACAGTGGGGGCGTTCCTGGTCCACCTGGATTTCCAGATCCGTGGCCATTTCCACTTCCTGTCGTCGAGTTGCTAAGTTTATCAAGAACCTATGAATGCAACGAACAGTAAAGCGAGAAGTCGGTCAGATATTTGGAGTCGCACTAGATACAAAAAAATGGAGTAGACTTACCATGACACCAAGAGCCTGCGCCTCGGTGACAGATGTAATATTCTCAAAGAAGAAATTGGGCAGGCGAACACGGACCCAGCCCCTAATACCATTCAACTTCACGTGAGTCATGGATCTGTCCAATATCTGTCCGTTGGCAATCACGGGGAGTTCACCTCCAAACTGGTGGCGTAGTGTGAAGAAACGAAGGTCGATCATGTGATGTTGTCGTGCATAGAGGCAGCTATAGGAGAAAACAATTCAATATGAGTCACCACAAAACCACAAAATCGGGATGCCATCTTGCGTCCATTCGTAGACTACATGGTATTCTACATCAACTGAACTCACAATGTTATCTCTCGTTTCCAAAGGGTGTTTTGAGGAATTTTCCCCGGACACGTAGAGTTGTCTGGAACCCTGGCAAGTGCCAGCGCACTAGACGCCGGTTTACCCACATTACAGGCACAGCCCTAGTGTTTTGGAGAATTAAAAATTCATCCAAAAAAAGGTTAGACTACAGTATACATACTAGCAAAAGACCCCACCCCAGCAACTCTCAAACTCAAATAATGGAGGGGCTGGGGTGACACACCAGACACACTTCTTCTCTACACTATTAATAATATATACTCACTCCCAACTCTTTTGTGAACTTCGTAATAAGAAGGGTACAAAAAAAGGGTTAGAGTACTACAGTACACATACTAGCAAAAGACTACATAGTAAAAATACCCCGGGTCTCATTGTAGAGTCCATTCTCACTCAACAGGCTTTTTGCAAACTTTTTGGTGACTGGATCAAGGAGGACAACTGCAACTGATATGCCTTCAAAGCTGGCAGCATCTTCTCCACTTGTTTCTGTAGTTGCAGTAGGCACTTCTTCCCAGCCTCCGAAAAATAAGAAACCAAACGAGGTTCTCTTGGTCAATTCCTGATTCTTGTGTCCCGTGTTTGCTTCGTCATCACTATCACATCATATCTCACCCAATACAATGTCGTATTCATGACTTTCCGGTAGTATGGGAGGAGCAAGTTATTGAAGGCACTGGACTGTTGTGAGTTATTTACAGCATAGGCGAAGAGGAGATGGGTGACCGCCTCCATTTCTTGCATTGTCTTGAAGTCTCCAGGAGTTAGCTTATTCCACAGCTTCTGAAAGTCATCTTTGCTGTCCAAAGAAAGATTCACAATTGTTAGCAGAGGATGATTGGCAAGCACACCTTGATACAGGAACACAGTGTAAGACACTCTCGTTTCGGGATAATTCGCAAGAGCAATATCCATTGTATTCCTCTGGATATCCAGCTTCTCCTTGCGCTGAGGAGAGGCAGTGAAAAAGTTCACCACTTTTCTGGCAATCTTGCCTTCTGGGAATGGCCCTCCTGTAGTCACAATTGACTTGACTTTCTTGAACTCAGGATAACTTGTTGTCTTGGTGTTTTCTTGTTGTCTTGGTGTTTTCTTTAACCCTAAACCGTACGCCATGACCAGGTTCACCACATGCATCTCGCAGTCATGTTGGTCAGCTCCAAGAAGTACATCCTCCGCGTTGGAAGCAACCGGGCAAGTGTCGCTGGCCACACAACCAGCTTCAACCTCAAGATTGATAGTGTACCTTGCCTGGTATGTTTTCTGAATCTGTGCCGCAACATCGCCGGCAGCATGACTCGCATTATTCTTCTCGTGGATAGCTGCAACGGTATATGTCTTCATATCCTTAGTGGTGAGTATTACCTACTCTAGGTAACACTTGACCGTAGGTATAGTTACGGGATATTGATGAGACCTGATTCGTGAATGTGATGGTTTTTATGTGTATCCGTTGAGTCGCTGATACTGGTACTACTGATTTGTGCATGGTGCACAAAAGCACACAAATAATTTGTGCGCGTTCGCTAAAGCTAACAAATCATTTGTGCGCGTTAACTAAAGTGCACAGATTACCACAAAAGTGCACTCAAGAGATTTGTGCGAGTGCACAAAAGAGTCAAAAATGAGCACAAAATCGCATAAATCATTTGTGCACGTTCACTGAAGTGCAAAACTTATTTGTGCTTGTTCAATAAAGTGCACAGAGAAGCCAGTCGAGATCAAAAAACCCGTCACTGGTAAAAAGTCAACATGTCTGGCTCTGGCAAAATACGATCCAATTCATCCCTTCCATTTGGGAATAGAATGTTGCCTTTGAGGTGGAAGATGCCAGAGGAAGATTCTCTAACCTTCCCAAGGTACCCAACAAGTGTTTTGAATCGCCTCAGATGTAATGGTCTTGCCTCCTTACAAAGCAATCCACCATTTTCGATAACGAGAGTAGGGGTTCACATGTCTAGCTCTAGCCAAAATACAATCAAATTCATCCCTTCCATTTGGGCATAGAGTGTTGCCTTTGAGGTTGGAAGATGCCAGAGGAAGCTTATCTGGCCTTCCCCATGTACCCAACACGTGTTTTGAACCACCTCAGAAGCAATGGTCATTCCTCCTTATAAAGAAATTCGCCATTAGGGTGGCCAATAAACGTCGACATTTACCATTTGTGAGATCATATCATTCATTCAAAGGCCAAGATAATTATGTCTAGAAGCAGTAATGTAAGAAGTTATACCGTATCCGTTCAAGAGCTGATCATGTGGCATGTGGCCAAATGGCCAAAAACTGAACCGATGGGCAACTTGAATGTCTGTCGGGCAGTAGCGACATGACCATACAACTGTACAGGTAATCCTAATGCTTTATAATGTTTCAAAGGTAAATGTAACTGAGTGGTTGGTCTAAGGCATGACTACTCTACAAGTATCACACTGTAATGGCTACACAACACCCCCTATAGCCAAATGGCCAAAAATAAAACCAATGGTCACCTTGAATGTCTGTCGCGCAATAACCACATGACTATACAACTGCAGAGGTGTTCCTATTGCTTTATATAGTTTTAAAGGTCAATGCAATTGAGTGTTTGATCTAAGGCATGACTACTCTACAAGCAGCACACCGTAATTGCTACACAACACCCCCTGTCACCACCATAAATCCGAAAATCAATCCGATGGGCAACTTGAATGATGGCTGTCACGCAATGACAACATGACTATACAATTACAGAGGTGTTCCTATTGCTTTATATGTTTTTTCAAAGGTCAATGCAACTGAGTGGATGGTCTAAGTCATGACTACTCAACAAGTATCACACTGTAATGGCTACACAACACCCCCTGTCACCATATAACCAAAAATCAAACCGATTGGCAACTTGAATGATGACTGTCACACAATAACCACATGAGTAGACAACTGCAGATGTTTTTCTATTGCTTTATATGCTTTCAAAGGACAATGCAACTAAGTGGTTGGTCTAATACATGACTACTCAACAAGCATCACACTGTAATGGCTCCTAAACACCCCCTGTGACAAATTTGCCACAAGTTTGAACCGATGGGCAACTTGAATGATGGCTGTCGCGCAATAACCACATGACTATACAATTACAGAGGTATTCCTATTGCTTTATATGCTTTCAAAGGTCAATGCAGCTGAGTGTTTGGTCTAAGGCATGACTACTCTATGTTCTTTGAAGTACAATGATGATTCAAATAACGGGTTGGTGCTGTTGTGGGGTGGGGATCTCCTCGTTAAGGCATAGCCGACAACGGCGGAAAGGTGTCCATCCACCATGATTGTTGTTATTTTTCTTCACTTTCAGCAATAGGCAATCGGGGATTGATTGGGGCTTGCAGGGTTCAGGGTGCGTGTGGTGCATAGAAAAAGAGCGAGCAAATAACAGAAGGGTGTTTTTTCTAGCTGGACCACCCACTACACAAAATGGAGATGTTGGCGAGCGCGCCAAAATAAAAAAATCTACTTAGATAGATAGCTAGGTAAAATTGGTCAAAATCTGTATTGTTTTTGCACCGCGCTAGCGTGTGCCCAACTCATGTTTGATTCTACAGAGGTGCACTATCTCAATCTAGATACAATTATGTCTAGGATAATGCCCATTATTAGGGATGAACATGCTAACTGATTGCTCTACGACGGTGCAAAGTCGGGCCGTTTTGATCGATCGCGCGATACAACACAATTTTGTGGAGAATCGACGAGACGCAAGGCCGCGGAAAAATGCTTCAAACACACCGAACGCTAACTTCACAACAACTTAACTATCAAACGACCATTGCCGTCTCGGCCTCCGTATGCATGGATTGGTTGCTCTCCTGTCACGTGACCATGGTCAGTCGATAGCTGACGACCGTAGCTATCGACCGATCATCGTCTCGTGGCAAGGGATTGGTAATAAGGCCACCGGATTTGCTGCTTACTTAGGGTGTATTGTTTATAACATTTAATAATATCAAATAGATCATTAACATTAATTAATAACAAATAGAATAGCTGTTGTATAATAAAACGCCAAGCTAGATTATTAGTACTTAGTATATGGTCCGGCTGTGCCGCAATTATGAGGGCCACCATCCTCCATTTGCAGCCGTGGCAGTCATCGTCCCGTGGCAAGGGATTGGTAATAAGGCCACCGGATTTGCTGCTTACTGAAGGTGTATTGTTTATAACATTTAATAATAACAAATAGATCATTAATTAAAAACAAATAGAATAACTGTTGTATAAAAAACGCCATGCTAGATTGTTAGTAATTAGACGAGGCTGTGCCGCACCATCAGATATTGGAAAGATAATGTGAAAAAATAGGAACCCTAGCCATGACATTATTATTATTATTATTATTATATGCTGTGCCGCAATTATGAGGGCCACCATCCTCCATTTGCAGCCGTGGCAGTCCGGGCCATAGCCGTATATCAACACATCGAGTCTGCAGCATCATGAACATCCGTTCCATCCCCGCCGGCAGCTGTTCATTGCTCTCCAGCCTTGACCAGAGGGTCAATAGCAATCTAAATGCCTTCTTATCGATTCGGCAAGAGCGAACACTAAGGAACGGCCATAGGTCTAGCCGAAACATCGATAGAGCCGGAGCAAAATTGATAATGATTAAATATATCATGATAGTCTAATAAAAATACAATCGTAATGAAGACTTAATATTATAAAATATTGAGCTAGATTATTGTTTATTAGTATGTCTTCCATCCATCCCGGAAGTTTGAATGCAAACGCTTTCCATCCGTGGCCAGCGTAAGCCGTAGAATGGGATGAGTCGGGGAGGATCGATGCATCCTATCATGAAACTGATGAACGCACCTACATACCAACCCCAAATTATTTCGTTCATTCCTCAAGGTACGAGGATGATTCAGTTAACGGGTTGGTGCTAATGCAACATACAGATGGGTTCGCAAAGTATGGTGCGGGGATCTCCTCATTAAGGCATTGCCGACAACGGCGGAAAGTTGGCCGCCATGATTGCTGTTCGCTTTCAAGCAATCGGCAGTCGGGAATCGGGGGGATCGATCTGGGTTTGGGGTTTGCAAGGTTCAGGGTGCGGGCGGTTCGAAGAAAAGAGAGAGAGCAAATAACAGAGATACGACGGTATGCGTCAAATCAAATATTTTCAATACTAGAGTTCCTATGTAGCCTACCTCTCCAGAGGCAGTCCAGCTAGGAATAAACATCCTATCATGCAAAAGTACGTGTACGTATAAAATGGCCGAAATTGGCACTTGGTTGTGACCGCCAGCTTGTTCTAGGCAATAAGCATACGGGAGTATTGCGTAGAGAGTAGAGAGTGTCGCTACATGGGATTCTGCACTTATCCTTGTTCCCCTTTATAATATGATATCATATTATTAAAGGAGAAAAGTGAGTCAGTCACATATGCCCCCCCCTCGAGCTATTTTAGCCCCCCCCCTGCGTACATTTTACCTTAGGTAGACTATTACCCTCTGTTAATTTGTAACGGCGTTCTCGAACAAAAAGGTTGATCTTGGTACTAAAGTATCACCAAAATTAAAATGAAGGGAGCGGAGAAGAGTCCTACAAGGTGACCAAAATGTGCAAATCTCATGTGCAAAGTATCATGTCTCATGATGTCAAGCCAACGAAGGTATACGAGTCACCCATCTAGATACAAGGAGGCTATCGTGGCACAACCATGCAGGCTTCTTTTTGATCGAGTCGTAGACGAGGCTGATGACGATGCAGCATTAACGGTTCTGAATCTCTCACCCTACCTAATCCGCTAAATAACTTAAGCCCCGCGCAGCGGCTAGAGGAGTGTGCGGCGAAGCTCACGCACGACTCTAGTAAACAAAGGGGTGAAGAGACTTGGAAAGTGCGATGGCTGATACCATATTATTAAAGGAGAACAGTTTAAGTGCAGAACCCCATTTAGCAACACTCTCAACGCAATCCTCACGTAGTCCAAGTATTGTAATATCGCCAAACAAATCTGGCCGTCGCAATCAAGTGCCAATTTTAAGTGCCCACTTTCAGCCATTTTATACGTACACGTACCCAAGTTGGTGGTGAATACGTAGACATATGTTTTCCAGCTTTTAGCACCTATCCTTTTATGCTTTCAACAAAGCGCGGAAATGGAGCGCCACACACGGGATAGGCCTGTGGTGCACTCCTTGGTGTATTTGGAAGGATATGGGTAGGCACTGATACTCTCTCCATGGCAATTGCTGGCTGTGATTTATTCGGCTGAGGTAAGAGATGGGGGAATAATGTAATCCTGGTAAAGAAATAATAAAGTATGATTTTAGTGTGTAATTCAGATTAATATTTCATGTTTTTGGTAATTAGATAACCCTGGAAGAGGTTATTTGTCAATTTTGCCAAAGATTACGTACTGATTCCTACTTATATTTTTCTATGATGAAAGTTATTTGATTTATGATGAATCTTGTTGACAGTTGAATGGAAACAATCTGGCGCGCTTTCGATTGGAAATGAACAATAGTACTGATTCCTGCTATGTAGAAGCAAATTACTACGCCTGACCTACGTATGAAAATGTAGAGATACGTTTACAACCTCTCGGTCCCTTCACATTTTAAACGCCTGTCTGAAAGTCCTCCCACATTTTCATTTGAGTCAACATTTTCACCACCAATTTGGGTACAAGCTCTCTAGGTTCTATTGATACGCCAGCATTTCATCACAAGCCAAATTTGAACCCCTGACCCGCGCTGGCTGGCGGCTGTTTTGTTGCCATCGGTCAGCCGCCATTTTCTTCGATAAATCTAGGCGGCTTTCCATTTTTACAATGGCCCCAGCACGATGATCAACTGCTCCATACACACTTCTTTCCTGGACTAATCATTTACATCTATTGCCTTCTATGCAGTCATATGCGAGTGCAGCCCTTATTGGTCGCGGACCGAGCTGCTATATGATGGGCCGTATCTGTGTCTCCTCCACTGTGTAGCAGAGAGGGTCATGTGGGGCTTCCAGCTTCCACCCCAATGGTCGCTTCTCCCCGTCATTTAAGATCCCACCGCGGATTGAAAGAGCAATGTATAATATTGCCCCACAGATTGATTGGGGGGCTGCTTATGTCTGTTCCTTGGGGACCCATCTCTGGTGTCATCATCTTTCCTAGCTCTTTCAAGCCAGGCCGTTGCTCCGATGTTTGACGCACATCATACTTCCCATTTTCTCTTCTTGGCCGTACATCCTTCTTGATCGCATCCTCCTTGATCATCATTCTTCTTGGTCGGCTGTTCTTCTTGGGTGTCACCTTCTTGGTGTAATCTGTTGATGCATACCATCTATCAATATCATATTGATATCATCTATTGATATCATCTATCGATATCATATATTGATCGATCATCTATCGATCAATCATCTATCATCCCGAAAATCATGCCAACACGACAAGATAAGACGAGGCTATCATCATTCTTCTAATATCGGCCTTACATCTGACGCACATCATCTATCCATCGTCTTCTCCCCTTGGCCTTCCATCCTTCTCGGGCACTTGTCCTTCTCTATCGTCCAATCTTCTCGGGCGAAGACGAGGAGAAGGGGGACGAGATAACAAGAAGAGAATGCGAGGAAAGAAAAGAACATGAGGAGAGAACGAGGATGGCAAAACGAGGTCATCCAATCTTCTCATGCTAGTCTGCACTGTCCAAGGGAGAGGAAGAGGAGAGAACAAGCAGGAAACAAGGATGACAAGAGAATGATGAGAGAATGCGAGGATAGAACAAGAACAACCACGAGGACGACCAGAAAATGAGCAGGGAACAAAGGTATGCACAAACGCATAAGAGGACGGCGCGTCTCTAAATATCTCTCAGTCCCACTTTCCACTGATAACTCAAGCATGGAACCTTCGAACAGCGTTGTATTGATTGTCCAGGACAAGTCGGTGGATGAAAAGAACGATTGTAGAGACGAGACGTCTGGACATTGAATTTAACTACTATTGTAGAAGATAGCAGATTGATGATGGATGTCATGGCGACGTTCTT
>JALLAU010003326.1:0-10402 GCA_036939495.1 Thalassiosira hispida | reverse complement strand
GGCGGGCCCTTTCAGGGAGACTGCTGCCCGCAGGGGGCCCCTGGCCGGGGAGGCTAGGGTAAGACGAGGTAAGACGGGAGAAGAAAACTGGAGCAGAATGACAGCCACCAAAGATGAGATGATGGTGTCGCAAGAATCATATATTTTGATTTCTAGTTCATGCAACGTAGCTAAATCAAGTTCTATATGACACTACATCTATTAAGTCCTATGTAGTGGGCTCTTTTTTTAGACGCATCCACCCATGCCATCTGACTGGCAACACGCATCATAGTCGTAAGAGAACCTCTCGTTGCAGCAGTCTTGGAGAGATTCATAACTTTCCTGTTCCCAATCTTCAAATTCACGCTTGGCATCACATAACTGTCCTTTCGTCCAGGAGGCATAGTACCTCAAAGGAGGCGGAGTAGAGTTATCACCACCACCGCATCCGCCCATGTTTTCTGATTGGCAGCATCCCTTGATATCGTACGAGAACTTTTCGTTGCAGCAATCGTCAAGTGAGTCAAAGGGCTGCTCCCAGCTTCCGAATTCAGCGGAGGATTTTGCACCGCAAAGTTGGCCTGCAATCCATTTTGCATAGTATTTGGTGTTCGATGGAGCTGTTGCCGTCGTGCCCGTGGTAATTGGAGAGGAGATCACAGTTGCTCCGGTTCCTGTGGTTGGAGGTGCTCCCGTGGTGGTAGCAGGGGGCGCTCCGGTTGCTCCCGTGCCAATGGTTGGAGGAGCCGCGGTCGGATCATTGCTGCATCCACCCATGCCGTTTGATGCACAGCAGTTATCAATATCGTATGAAAACTTTTCATTACAGCAATCATCAAGTGAGACGAATTGCTGCTCCCAACTCTCGAATTTAGACATGGCCTTGTAATCACAGAGCTGGTTTGGCATCCAATTTGCAAAGACCCTCAAAGGAGACGCTGTGGCGCTAGTTCCTGGTGTTCTTGGGTCAGAAACTAGATCACATCCTCCACCCTCATCGCAACAGGCCTCCATATTCCATGGGAAATTCGCCCGGCAACATTCTTGAAGATTCTCATATGATGTTTCCCAACTTGCGAATGCTGTCTTAGTTACGCATTGCTGGCCATCCTTGGAGTACTTCAAATCACCAAGCTGTTCTGACATGGTTGTGGGCAGCAACAGATTGAACGTGTTCAAAGTACCTGTCTCTGCAACGGCCACTTGCAACTCAGGCACAGGTGGGAGCCTCGTTGTGGCAAGAGACTGAAGAGTATTCGTTAGGTCGCCACCATTATTGTAGGTGTTCAAGCCAGCAACGATTAAATCATGCAGCTCAATGAGGCAGTCATCCTGAGTGCAATCATAACTCTCGGTTGTAATTACACCACATATGGATGTAGAAATATCTGGTACATTTGATAGATCTGGCGTCGTGCCAGTTTGGTCGTTAATGAATCCTTGTCCGCCAAGACTACCACCTGAATAGTATAGGACGCATTATATAAAATACGAGTTGTTGTGTTAGCGGTTGGCCGAAATCAAACAAATTTACATAGCACTCAGGTGCACGTGAATATCTCTCACCGCATACTGTCGAACCATCTACTTTGGTCAAGGTTGCGTCGCCAACCCGGGTGATATTTGCGTCTGAACTTTCACCCAAGCCTTGATTGATAGCATCTTCCATTACATTGGCATAGATATCCGCGGTCTGACAATCAATCGGAGGCAACAACGACCCCACCTCTAAACAGAACTCGAACTTGAATATTACTGGAGAGCGATCCATGCACCCAGAGTAGTCGTAGGGGAACAGGTTGCTGCAGCACTCATCTTTGGTGTCAAATAGAGTTGTTTGAGTCCATTCTGCTGGAGAGTTTAACTCCCAGTCCTCAAAATCAATCTTGGTGTCACACATTTCACCATTCCTGTAGAATTTGTACTCCTCGTTGGACACTGTAGACAAGAGTAAATTTACAGACGAACCGAAAGTGAGATTTATTTTGGAATAATAGTATGTTCCATATAGCGAGTTGAGACTTACTGCATTGCGCAATCCTCCACCTGATTATTTCATATCATGGGGGAGATATCTCTTGTTAGCAAGTGAAAGTGTCAAGGAAACGAGGTGATAGATTGCAAATCAGACTATTAATGCACTCACCAGAAGTGATTTTCACAGCACTGCTCCTTGTTTCGGTAGAGATAGATTTGCCCATCATTCGTTGTCATCCACGATGGATCGAAGCCATCGTTGGTACAAATTTGGTCCTCGAATACCCTATTGAATCACAAGCAATGATAGGAGGCATTGGACAATGCAATCTGTCAGTTAAATGCAAGATGGCGCAACATAATAACTAAACCTCAACAAAAGTGAAGACCGAAGGAATGACTTACCAGTCTGGATAATACGGTGCCTCTGTTATGCAACGGAATTATTAAATCAAAAGTTAGGCAATCTGAAAATAATAATAATAAGATAAAATCAAGTACTCACCACCAATGATACCTGCATCCACGCTAGTATTCATCTCTCCACTGATAAGAGTTATCTGAGCCCTTCCCGTCTCAGGGTTAACATTCGAATCAAGCTTATCATTATTGCCCTCGAATTGCGGGCTGAATATCTCTGTTTCTTCCGTGATGAATTCCAGCTCGTAGCCTCCAGGCATCAGATCATTGAACGTGTAAAAGCCGAACTCATCATTTTGAGTTGATGACAAAAGTTGACCATTATCCAAGTCATATAGATTGATAATAACCGGAAAAGGAAAACCAATGAGAGGATCTTCAAGTTGAAGTCCGTCCGCGTTTGTATCGTACCATAGGAAGTTGCCAACGCTTGCATACATCCACATTCCCGCATCGAGGTACCCGCTACTAATTCCTCCAGACTGAAGTGTAACAGAACTGCTGAACCCAGTGTCGGGGAGGAAGTCACTATCAATATCTTCAGAACTTCCCTCGCTCATGGGACTTAGGAAGTAATCACCTTGGAGGACCTTGCCATAGTAACTGTCAGGAACGAGACCACTAATGGTGTAACTGCCAGAGGCATCCGTTGTGCCCATGTCAATGTATTGATCATCATCGTTGTAAATAGCGATGACAGCACCCTCAATTTCAGGCTCATCTGCCTCTCGGATGCCGTTAGCATTAATATCATGCCACACGACACCCTGAATTGTAGCTGGTTTATACATACCCGCATCTAGCGATAGATTGATATCACCCGAGTACACATCTATCAAACTCGTGGCACCAGTTTCCATGTCAGCATCGCTGTTGATGTCATCGAGTGTGGGACCCCCAAAGAGATCGGTAGATTTCGTGAAGGTATACAAAGACGGGAGGGTGAAATGAACGCCGTACTTTCCTGGTGCCATACCCTGGAAGCTGTACAAGCCGGATGCATCGGTGTATGTTGTTTCGAGGGTTTCGCCATTTTCATTCCTCAAAGAGACTTGGACGTCTTCTTTTCCAGGCTCACCGGAGTCTTGGATGCCGTTGGCATTGAAATCATCCCATACCTTGTTACCAATAGTTATAGGTTGGTAAACACCTCCATGCACATCATTTCGAAAGTCACCTTCGTTGAGTGTGATAGCTGCTGAGACTCCCATCATTGTATCGTACTGAGACATTTGATTTCCACCTGCAACTACAGGGCTAAAGCGATATCCAGCCCCGACAATGCCTCCCACCGTATGTTCAGTACCGGGAAATACGTCTTCAAAATGATAGTGACCATTAGCATCAGATGACGTCTCCTGGACGACAATGCCCTCATGATTGTACAGGCGAACGGGGATGGACAGAACAGGCTCACCGCCCTCCATCAAGCCATTATTATTCATGTCCTCAAAGATAATACCCGAAATGGCTGCCAAAAGAGTAGGGCTCATCGATGGAGACTGGGAGGGAACTAAAGTTGGATGAGCCGAAGGAGCTGTTGTCATGCTTGGAAAGTCACTCGGTGTATCTGTAGGCTTGGAAGAAATTGATGGTATCATTGTGGGAGAAGCGCTAGGCTTGGTGCTGGAAGTTGGGGATTCACTTGGAGAACCTGTAGGCGAAGCGGAGATGGACGGGACGAGCGAAGGATTGGTGGTTGGGTTCGTGCTAATGCTTGGTGTCAAACTGGGCTCATCGGTAGGTGCTGTTGAAATGGACGGGGCGAACGAAGGATTGGTGGTTGGATTCGTGCTAATGCTTGGTGTCAAACTGGGCTCATCGGTAGGCGCTGTTGAAATGGACGGGGCGAGCGAAGGATTGGTCGTTGGATTCGCGCTAATGCTTGGTGCCAAACTGGGCTCATCGGTGGGCGCTGTTGAAGTTGAAGGTGCAACAGTGTCAGCTAATGTGGGCATTGTTGAGATGGTTGGATTCAATGATGGCGCTGTCGTTGGTTTTGCACTAATACTGGGGGATAAAGATGGCTTGTCGGTCGGCATTGTTGAGATGGTTGGATTCAATGATGGCGAGTTTGTTGGCTGAGCACTAATGGTAGGAACTAGACTCGGGCGACCCGTTGGCATTGCCGAGATGGATGGAGCAGGAGTCGGGCCAATGATCTTGATGCCAAGGTCAATGCTTCCACAGTCGCATTTTGAGACTTGTCCAGGATAGGCACCCACAACGTCACTGAACAAACCAGAAGGGTAGCACAAACCAAATGTCAGTGGAATCAGCATATAAGACGGGAGAGCCTGAATGCACAACACAACTTCTTCTTACCAGTTTACGTTGTTACCGTTCAATCGCCAAGAGAAGCAGTTCTGGAGGAAGACGGTCCTCACTCCGCCTGTCATTCGCAAACCAGAAGGGCAGAACCGAACCAATTGTCAGTGGGACCAGCTGAATAAGATGGGAGAACCTCGAATGCACAAACAACTTCTTACCAGTATCATCATTGCCCTGGCACGGAATATGCAAATTCTCCTGAAACCGAAAGTCGTTCAAACTAGCGCCCTGGCCTTGAACAGATACGTCGTAACACGAATCTCCATCCCCCAAAATAATCTCACCACCAGGAATCACTCCTTCATCCTCCGGGCCAAGTGTATCCAATGCGCATTCGTCTCCAAAGATGGGATCCCCACCGGCCAACGTAGATGTGTATATGGCAAAGTCATACCTCGTGGCACGGAAATATATACTTGCAGTGACATTCACATTGATGGTTTCTCCCTCCTTGCAGGAGGTGGGACCATCGACGTCGACGAACGATGTTGTAACCTCGTTGGCAGTACAGCCCAACTCGTTTGTGTTGCCGCCATCTACATAGTTCTTGTTCATGCACGGGCCATTGAGGTACTCGACGGCGGATGCGGCGCTGATAAGGCCCACGGAAAGGAGAAGACATAGGGACGTTTTCTTGTTGATACAGATCATTTTGATAATATTATATTGCTTGCTTGCTTGTGTGAAAAAAATATGCCAGTAATTGAAAGGCATGTGATGGTATATGCAGTGTAAACAAGATAGGCTGTAGCATTTTTATCGGGATCACAAATAAGATAGGCTGTATGGTAGCATTTGTTTTCAACTGCCAGTGTTTTTGCAAGAAGTGGGCTCGTTTGGGTCTCTTTGGTGTGGGCAATCGTAGCACGATGGCGTCACAGTCGTGGGACCACACACTAAATGTAGGTAGGAGCTGAGCGAGCTTAGCATTTTTGGTGTGTTCGTCCTAGGTTCGCACAATATTTTTTGTGAGTCGGGCTCGTTGGGATTGCTGTGCATGCACGAACGCAACGATCCAACTTGCCCCAATACAATCTCGTCTTTGTGCGCGCGCTGCTTTTAAAGGGCAATCGTATCCACGGACGGTTGGTGTCACAGTAGTGCGCACAGTCGTACAAGATATCGATAATATTGTCAGTGGCATTAAGTATGAGGGCAATTAATTACGCATTTTATTGCGAGCCACTTTTGGGGCAATACTAAAGACAGTCACCGGTCATTGGTCATAGACATGTCAACCGCAGGGTACGATAGCGGTACCCATGAACAATACGATAGAATGGAGATTGGAGATGCAGATGGGTGCTCAATAGGCACCATATTATTATCATAGGTATGGTACACGATATCGTAGATTCGAGTAGAGGACACATCTTCAATGCGAGTAGATATTAGTATGGTGCATGTACCTAGGTACTTATGTCGACGAATGAGTCAATATGAGGCTGAAATTGATTTCCCTGATGAAAAGACCGGACAGTCACTTGCCACGTTGGATGGCCGTGTGGAGAGAAGTGGAGTTGTTTGGGCACATGGGTGGTGGTCATTAGGCTAGGGCATCATTGCAGATTGCAGAAGGTTGGTGTATTATGTTGTTTTTCAGTTTTTCAAATGATTTCCCTCGTGTACCCTGTGTGAATTTTTTTCATTGCTAACTGACCCCATCGCCTCGAGCACTTTCTCCCGTTAATCCTGTCAATTGAAGAGACTGGGTCGACTAGTAATTTGTATCTCATCGAACGGCAATTTGTGTTTTTCAAGATCATAGTATTCAATGAATGTATTCTTGACTGCAATGTACAAANAATCTGACCCCATCGCCTAAAGCACTTTCTCCCGTTAATCCTGTCAATTGAAGAGACTGGGTCGACTAGTGATTTGTATCTCATCGAACGGCAATTTGTGTTTTTCAAGATCATAGTATTCAATGAATGTATTCTTGACTGCAATGTACAAACATCCACCTTCCGCAGCGAGAATGTCAGACGCCGCGTGCCGAATTAGGTAGCATTTCATTCATTGAGGGCAGCACACACAAAAACGGATTGAATTTACAAACCCTAAGGAAAGCGGTCAATGAACTGATAGACTATATCAATAGTATACATGTAATCCAATTGTTGTTGGTCTTCAAGCTATCCGACTACGCCAGAGTTAATATCTATTCTTGGAATTCTACGCCGACATTGCAATGTATCTAGGTGGATGTGTCTGTATTGCGCAGAGAGATATGTGCATTGAAGACTACCATCTCGATATACATGTACAAAACCATTCATTAATTATCCACTGAACAAGCTGCCTTGGGGTACAAAGTGTGGCAAAGAAAAAAGGCCTCACTGAGGCAAAGAAGAAACACAAAGCAGTAGTTCAGCTCTGGCGCAACGAGGAAGAGAATCATAAAAAAATCACCAACGCCGACATTATCAATATTTTTCAATGCTGTAGATGGATGTTTTGTATATTGCATCTAGAGATACATTCATTGAATTACTGTTCTTCTTCTTCTTCTTGTTGTTCGATTTCTTATTTTTTTCGTCGAATTGGCCCAAAAACAAAGTCCCATAAATGGTTTTAGACTCGTACCATACTTATATAATATGATCCAGCACAATTACAACTGGTGGCTCGGTCACGTCCATGCCGCTTGCAACTATCTTTTCTTGTAAAGGATAAAGCTTAACAAAAGATAAAATCCAAATAGAGTTATTCTGCTATGTTCTTCTCTACTTTTGTTAAATCAATCCATAGTCATCGTGCAAGTTCTTCAAGACTTTTGTTGCGTATCATTGTGCAGTTTGTTCGGTTGTTATCGCATGTTAGCCGTAGACATACAGGAGGAGTCATGACACCAAGTATGAGCAAATGCAAAGGAGGTTATATTGAAAAATTGCATAGAAAAATATTAATCAATTCTTCAGTATTTGTACATATTTTCATCTCTCACCATCAGTGAAGGCAGCTGCAAGAATATCATAGTTTCTTGTAGTTTCCTTATGCTCAACGCCTATTGCTTCAATCACAGTTGTTGTATACTTCATTCCCGTCGAACGGCTTTTGCCGCTTGATTCGAAACGAACCATTTTTGGCTTGTATTTGGTACCGTGAGGATGTGAGGTTCCTGTATCTCCATCATCGATGTCAGAACTAGACGCATCGTACTCCTCACTCCGTGGATCAGCTCCGTACCCTTCAACCCATTCATTGCCACCCTTAGGCCTATGCGATACTTTTATCGAATCTAGTACGTTATTGGGATTGCTAATTCGCTCTCCTTCCAACATAGATGAGCTATTCAAAATCGCTCTTGTTGCGTGAAGTAGCCATGTGTGTGCCCACATGAGTGATATATATGGAATCCTGTGTGGTGGATAGTAAACGAGCAGCGTAGAGTGATGAGCCACAATTAGAGGATATTGTAACAAAAGAATTCCAACCCAGAGCATCTTATTGCAAAAAGAAATAACTAATTACTCACGTGCCATCTCCACTGTGATGGAGCCACACAGGTGCTTCGCCGTCATCTGTTTTAAGAGGACGCCGCGTTTCTTTCTTCTTTCGCAATAATGTGTCTGTAAAAGAAGCAGGTTCTACAATTTGGGACTCAGAAACAAGTCTCCCATGACGCTCCTCCCATATCAAATGGGTCATTGCAGGTACTCCATCGTATTCATCAGTTTCCCCTTTAACCGTTGTTGCATTGGTGGTAGAGTTGCCACCCGAATCCAAATCTGTCTTTCTATAGACGTATCCAATTTCAGTGGGGACGTCAGTGCCGTACGCCAAGATCACATGCTGTTTGAGTGAAGAGGTGATATAAATGAAGGTGAGTTATCATATAACAATGAATTGTTTTTTGTGCACATCACATGTCGTGGTCACTCATGACCCCTCATTTTTACCTTAATATGTGGGCGGTCAGGCGGGGCATCAAGCATATTTGGCACCAAATCGTGCCACCAAGATTTTTGGAGCTGATCTAATTTGACTCCGAGCGGATCCCCTTCTTCCCTCCATATTCGACTGAACTGATCGAAAATCTGACCATTCATAACCTCCCTTGGCCCGAAGTCCGCCATAGTTTGATTATTGCATGGCGAGTCTTCATTTTTTTTGCAATACTCGCGTTCAACACGAACCGTGGGGAAAATGGAATCAAAATCAACACGCTCTTTCAGTAACAATCGCAGAGCAGGGAAGTCAGTCCACGGATCTGAATCGCCCTTGCTCGATTCAATTCCATTCACCAGCTCCTCCAAACAGGCCAGATTACTATTTTGTTTGTCGTCATCGCCATCACAAAATCCCATCTATCAAGCACACGATAAAGTGTATCACGAGAAGGTATATGATTCAGAGTTTTAATGCACTATGATATCGTAAGTTGCTTCATAAATATGTCCTCACCTTTGTTGAAATAGGGTTTACAGTGGAAGTAGAACCAAACGCTTAATGGCGAAGAATGATGTTAACGATCGACAAAAATGCGTTCAAGATAAGAAGAGGAACAGGCTAAAGACGATGGCGACAAGATGGTACTGAAATGAATGTACTCACAGAGCTCCAAACCCCGTGCCTCCTCATGTGTGAATGGGAGTCCCATATTCTCTCCACTAAGTACAGAACGCAGAGGTCCCGGGGCACCAAGCAATGGAGCGGACAAACCAACATAGGTCCAAATGTGTTTTCCCAGCCAGTCGATCCATTCTGCATCCCCTTCAACTTTTGCCAAGTCATATAACTTGGGATATTTTCGTTTCGAATCATCATCTTCTTGAGTTATCTTTGTTGGCTGCTCACTATCATCTTGTGGCCCCAATTCTGACAGCAACTCATCTAATGTTGCATCATCTGGAGTATTGTTTTCGTCTAATATATTTGCCGGCCCTTCTGAGTTTATCAATCCTCGATATAAAGCTCGTCTTCTCCAAAATGGTCCATGACCAGCTGCTCTCGCTGCTGATTGTGTTGCAGCAGTGTCTTTAAACTGCTGCACATAACGCTCGTAGGCCTCTTCCCGCATTTGAACTCGAAGCCACTCGAGAAAATATCGAAAGACACTGTTTCCCATCTGACATTGGTAAACAAAAAAATGAGCAGTAGAGCGTTAAAGAAGTTAATTGACTGTTTCAAGCACCAATACTCACAGAATGCGCCACCATAATCCCAGGCCTTCCATTAGACTTTACTGCTGCCTCAATCTTGCTTCTGGTCAACGTCAAAAACCCATCCCTGGATTCCATTTTACCTGGAGAGAGGCGCCAATCGTAGGGTAGTGCCACAATACTTGTTACGTCATATCCCAAGTTATCAGCAAGCCATTGGATCAGCCAGGAATATACCGTATTTGCGCCCCCCACAAGTAGATTAGATGATATGGAACCGGGAGCAAGGCTAGATATAGCGTCAAGCCCTTCATCAGGGCGGAGTTTACACCCGTAAAAAGGCTGCTCTTCTTGTTCGTCCCCTTTGCTCGCTTCTTCGTCATCATCGGCCCCATCATAATCGGATTGATGTCTGCCAAGCGTCATGCACTCGTTCCAGCACTTTGCATCAATGGTAGCCATTTGTAGGAGTAAATTCATGTTTAACCATACGTAATCCAACATCTTGATATCCGATAATAATGCATTCTGGGGACAGGGCTTGTGTTTCCAGGACACTAGGCGTGTCGATGCCAATCCGGGGAGAA
>JALLAU010003289.1:0-11423 GCA_036939495.1 Thalassiosira hispida | reverse complement strand
AGTGCAAAATATTGATTTTGTGTAGTGGGCACCTTACCATATGGTGGTCCCTAGTATAGAAGCGAAGATAAAGCGCTCAAAGTCATGGGATAAAAGCCAAACGGGTACAGTACCCCCAAAATAAAAATATGGCTAAGCTAGGGTAATAACATAAGGTAGGTAGTACAATCCTCTCGAGCAAAAAAAATCGAAGACTTGTGTTACTCAATATATGATTGAACTAATGATCCCTGTGTTTTGCCTTAGTTGCATCTCTCTGACCACTGACAACATTCTTCAAGATAGAGCACATTACATTTCCCCGCCGTTGATTGACGTAACGATGTCTCTCACGCAAGAAGATAGCAAACGTTCTCTTCCGTTTCCTTCCTTCTGTAAAGAGGCCCTAAAGATTCTTGAAGCACGGTTAGAGACGTCATCTGATATCTTCCACATATTACAAAGCACGGCCAGTTTTGATGGTAGGTCAGAAATGAATGAGTCAAACAGTTTGATGAGCAGCTCTGATGGCAGATTATGAACTCTGAAGTTAAGATTCCTCGTCACGAAGAATGATGACATCTTCGAGACTCTTTGTGCTGGTATGTCCACATACTGAAGTTGATACACATCTCGCGAATCCCACCAGAAAGCAATTTTTGCAGCCATCAGATGCAAGCTCATAGTATCAATACCCGTTACTAGCATCACCTCAAAGAGACCCAGTATAGATTCCTTCATTTCCTCACTATTCCGGGCCTGTGTGGCTACCGTAAGAATGGGTAATAACAGATTCCGAAGGTTTGCCATGGGCATACCCCCAATTTCCTGGCGGGCAATATACGATTCTACTTTTCGTCTGGACTTTGGGGATGATGCACAGATAGCCACACCAAAAACATTAGCATGGGTAATATCACGACTCGGTCCATCTGCCTCTGCGACTGTTTCACTCGGGACAAGCCCGAGACATTGAAGATAAGTAGCCCAAACATTTTCTGTAGAGTTTTGGTCTGACGGCACTGCATCAGTACATAGATTGGAAAAGACTTCAGTGACGATGAATCTTTGAAGCATTCTTAACAAGGCTGGGGAAATCGACTTTTTCGAAGCAGCCCTCCCTTCCTTTTCATTCACCGAGACCAAGATACTCTTGAACCCAACAAGAAACTCTGTAATGCTTTGGGATGATAAAGAAACCTTGAAATCGGCCCGACAGATCGCCCATAAACATGTTGCCACTTCTTCTCCTACACTGGTTGGTATTTGGTAAATAAGATTTGGTAGAGATTTCATCATGATGGGGATTGCATCGGATCCCACAAGTGATTGGAGCTCTTTCGAAGGCATTCTAGCAAGACGTGTAGAGAGGTCGACAAAACCACGCCCATCAAATCCAACCCGTCGGCGACCTTCACCAAGCTGAGACGAAAGAAGTTTGACTGACGAAGCTTTCAATGCCCCCTCATTGCTTAGCGAGTCCTTCAAAGTTAGTTCGATGACTCTACTGAAGCTTCCAGGCATGGCCATAGGTTCCAGCATCGAGAACAAGACACAGAGCTTGTTGACAACTACGATTCTCTTGGTGTCATCGCTGGAAGGTATTGTGGAAAGAAGTGAGTATGCCTTTTCCACTTCTTGCAGAATTCCCTGCATTGTGCTGCCGTCTTTCGCTTGGATACTGTCGAATTTATTACCCACATTCTTTTTCCTCGCTTGCGCTTGGTTGCGAATTGAGCTACTCATGGCACAAAGAACGCCGAGTCCAATTGTCGATGCATCCCTATACTTTAGCTCCTCAGCTTCATTCGATGCCATTTCACCAAGCATCTTCACAATGTCAGCAACAAAACTCTTCCTCACTGCAGTGTGAATGGTAGGTGTGACTGCTGCTATTCCAGGCAATTCCCCAATTGCACTCAACATGGCTAGCATTGACATGAGTTTATCATCTCCCCCTATGTTTGAACCTCTTTCGAGCAGGATTTTTTGGCACGTTGGGACTACAACATCTAATTCCTGTTGGAACTTTCCTGAAGAAAGGCGGCACAACGAAGACAAAGCAAGCATAGCATCACCGACACCACTACTTGAATCTTGAACATGACACGAGGCAGTAGCTATTGCTTCAGAGAGGTCATCGTGCTCCAGAGTCCTCGACTCTAAACCAGACTTATATGCAGCATACAAAACGAACCCCTTCCCTGATCCCCAAGGCAATTTCTCGACAACCATGAGAGCATATTTCAAAAGATCACTAGAGATGGCACTCAGCACAGGCAAGGCGTGGCCAAGTCCAATCATGATTGCTCTCATCTTTTGGACATAACCGTCTTGAGTCGACAGACAATCCAAGTCAGAACATAACTGAGCAAGGTCATTTGTTGCCTGGCTGCTCTGGGTTGATGACACCAAACTATGCACTGCATCATTTTCTTGTGATAGGCAGGTATTGAAAGCTGCCAAAAATATGCATACGATGCGTTGAGCCTGTTGTCTTCGCCATGTATCCGATGGATCTGTGCCCTTAATGTTGCCTACCATGAGATTTGTAACAACAATGCTCAACGCATATATCGCTCCGAAGCAAATTTGACGGCTGTTCTCTGACAACGACTGCTCAATCAGATCAACCCAACCTGTAACACGTGAATCTGCCGTACGACTTAGCCTTGCCGCCACCATACCCAGAGATAGCAGCTTTGTGTCCTCTGACTCAAAGAGGAAATTGTCTGCGCCTTCTAAGATTGTATTTTGAATTTTTGTCATGCTCGTCCAACACAGTGCAGAGTCATCAACAGCCAAGACAAGGGCCGCCATAGCCACGTAGGCATATTCTCCGTAAGTTTCTGCCCACTCTTCTGTTTGGGATGCAACTTTGTCTAGTAATTCTTCCTTAATGCTCTCATCGGCACCCTGTACAGACTTCCATACTGCGTTCATCGCATGGATCATTGAACAGATCTGAATTGCATGGAAAGCAGGGTCCAAACTCTCGTTTACAATATCCCCGAAGCACTCCGATACCTGCATCAAAATGTCATCTGTTTGTAGAGGTGTACCGGAATTACTCTCAAAGGAATCAATTGAATAAAGAAGAGCAGTTGCAGAAGCAGACCGAGGATCTGAATCAAACATCTCTTGAATGCTGGACGCAGCTGGTAACGATGACAGGACAGACTTAGAAACCCGTCGAGTCTCATCCTTTCCTTTTNAGGATCTGAATCAAACATCTCTTGAATGCTGGACGCAGCTGGTAACGATGACAGGACAGACTTAGAAACCCGTCGAGTCTCATCCTTTCCTTTTGATGATTTCTCAGAAGGCCCACGGCTGGAAGACTGGCCACCTCGAAAGAGAAACGATCCATGGACATCCCCTTCAAACTGCAGCAACGTTTTCCCAAGTTCATTGGCGCTCTTTAGTATTTCTGTAGCAGCTTTCTCCATTTCCGCATCCTTGCTTACAGTACTTGCCTTGGCAAATAGCTCCGCAGCAGATTCCAACCCAGACATAACAATCTCCTTGATACATAAAAACCGCTTTATCTCTGGGTCCATTTCTTTTGAATCCTTTGCTGGCGAGTCTGTGCCATCCCAAGAACGAATGCTTTCAGAATCAAGACCCAACACAGCCGAAGAATAGCCAGCCAAGCTATTATAAATCCTTCTTTGGATTCGAACATTGGACGTAAACGCTGCATCTTGCTCCTGACCAACACCATCCTTTATTGACAATCGAGGCGAAAGCGCTAGCTCGATAAGCGATGATACAGCCTTGATTGTCTGTGGCGATACAGTGGGTTTGTACACTTCTCCATCATTAGATTCACCATCACTCTCCTCTTCATCTAGCCCACCTTCTCCCATCAGGGAGAGTAGCCCCTCTAAAGTTAACATGTTCAAGCCTAGAACGTTGTCGAGGTCGGACAGATCAACATCCAGTCGTTTTTCTAACACTCTAACCACCACGCCAAACTCTAACTCATCATTCATAACCAAATACCTCAGTACTTCAAGGGCATAATGCACAACTGCGGGCTCGTCGTCAGTGAGCCGGTTTTGGACCCAGCCAAGGATCTGTTCCACATCGCGAAGTAGGTCAAGGTTGGCCAAGTCTGCGAGTGCCGCCGTTGCGCTGACGTGAATGATAGGATCTTTGGCATTGTAGGAGATAAGTGAAAAAAGGGAGTTGAGATGATTGACGCCACCTAGACAAAGGAAAATTAGCAACTTTGTTGAGACGAACTTACTGTGCCACCATCGATTTTCCAATGACCATGCTTGCACGACGAAACAGCCGCTTGTTACTGGAACACATTTCTGGCAGTCGACGGATGACAGCTGAACGAACAGCTGAAGGCACCCCATCCTTGACCAACGATGAAAGAAATGACCAAGAAAGATGGGCACCATGAGGATCACTTAGGATACAGGGAGCTGAAAGAAACTCAATGGAATCCAATAATGTCCCAGTCATAGATGATTGCAGAGAAAGGCATGTCCGAGCAACATCAATTATAGAAGGAACTGCCCCAGATACCAAACGTGGATAGCACTCTAGAAATGATTGAAGGAAGTCAAGTGCATGATTGGTTTCCATTGTAGTTCGTGGAGATATGATCGACATGTGAAGTAGAGACAGACTGAATAGAAGCCCCGAACATTGATCGGTCATGGAGAGTGGACGGCGTTCCCAACAATCGGACGGAACAGAAGATCCTGTATCCGAGATTGAAGCTGAGATGATGTCTATCAATGCTTGGAAATCTTTGCCGTGAAACGAGTAGGTAATCATGTCCATCAAGTGCACACCACTCTCATCTTTCTGCTCCTGCTCTTGCTTCTCACATGCGGTATTTCGTAAAATTGACTCTCCCAACTTATTCAATCGGACTGCACTATCTAAACACGTTGGGCGACATCGAAAGACACACCCAAGCGCAGCTGAAATACCTCCTATCAGAATCTTGCTACTATCACCATCACTGGTACCATTTGGGAGTGAATTGATACAAAATACGAGTGATGAATAGATGGGTGCCATGTCGAATGTTACAGTAGAGGAAGCTGTGAATTGGGGAAGGAGTGTAGTTGCGATTTCTTCAATTGATACAGATTTTCAAAATACTTGTTAGATGCATGCATAAGGTCTGCGAACCATCCTCTACCATCTATCAACCTCTAAGACACCACTATATGCCCATTTGGTTGACATGTATTGGCTCGCTGTTTGGACAAAGACAGCTAAGTGGGCCTCCTGATTGGCATAGGAAATGGGGTTCTAAGGCGTAAGGAGGGACAGTCATTGCTTTTGAAGTGTTTCAAATAATTTGTTGTATACATGTGGCCTTTGCACCTTCCACAGTGCACCAACCCAGTTATGGCTTCTTTCAGCGTTTCTGTACATAGAGTTAGATTTAGTTTTAGAAACAGCATAATCCATATCCATTATCTTCACACCACCACGGCTGCCTTTGTTTTTGCTTGTCTGGTTATTCAAAGTGCTGTCTGGCTTGCATTTGACGAGAGGGAGTGTGCATCACATACCTGAATCTGCACCTGTACTTGTACATTTCCCTCCTCTGGACATGAATCTGGATATATATCTGAATCCATATTTGGACCTGTATCTGTGCATGGAAGAAGAAGAATGGTACCAAGACTAGGAAGAACTTCACGGCAGCATTACGGCAACATCGAGAGGTCAGAAAACAAGAAGGAGGCTGTGATTGTGACGGAGAAGCATTGAAGGATACATACACGGATCCCGCAATTGAAGGATGCGGATGCGGAACACATCACTGCGACTTATCTCCACCAACAATATCATTCACCACGAAGCTGGAAGATGGCCAAACAGGATTTTGATGAAATAACAAGTTGAATACAAAAAAGGATCAATATAAGTTCGCGAAAGAACACATTGTGATGAGCTATCTCGGTCTTGGATGGGAGGAGGCTCATTATCTGTGGTCCAAAAACAAATACACATACTTACCATCAGATCTCCTCCTAGAGCATTTGGCTGAAAACCTGATACCTCATCTGAAGACAAATATTGTGCCAGCAAGCGTACCAGTACATTGGCACTCGGCATGAAGTCTGAGGATCTTGTTACGCTTGACAATTCATCACTTGCCAGGGAACATTGTCACCTCAACACAATGGATGAGAGGGACAGAAAGGAAAATTTCGAGATCAACTAACGGAAATACAGGAGGCTAGCTGGCCACTTGCCAAAATCAGGATGGGGTCATTCAAAATTGACATGTGTTTTGAGTATACAGATGAAGGCGAAAACACATTACGATGATGTCAAGGAACTGTCACTAAAGTGCTCAAGGACAATGCAGAAGGTAATAATTACACGGAAGGTAGAGTCAAGTGGATGGGCGAGTTTGTTGGGTGTGAAGAAAGTAGCACAAGAACAACTGAAAAATTGAAAAGGAAGGATTATAATAATGAGGAGCATTCAAATCGATTATGATTGATAGAGGACCTGCATCTGCATCATCTCACAGCTACGTCTGAAGGTGGGTAATATTTATATATTGATATAATGATTTTATGTTAAACTGAAAAGAAAATGGCATTAATAATAGATGGTTTCCTATACACAATCAAGTATAAAACACAGTAAAAGCTAGTAAAAGCTAGTGGATACTAGCAAAACGCCAAACATATGATTATTGGGTGCAATACGGGTGGGTTAAAATGGTGAACATGCATGTTAATGAAGACATTCCTTTACATGAATATTTTTTTGATTTCGGGAAAATAAACATGATTTTACCAGTACCCCTTGGGGTCAGACTTGGCACCGGTATCTCTAGTAGTACACGCCGGCTAAAGTACATATTCCTATGTAGATAGATACCTACGAGCTAGTAGAAAGGCATGCAGCTCATACAAATCTGCGTGGGAATACGTAGAGGTGAGTTCGGTTCTCTGTGTTTTGTGTTTCATCGCGTCTCGTCAATTCATCAATTAAAAACCTCATATTCACCCCAATGTAAGGATTATGCTTTTATGATGTCGTCAAAATATGTTTCATATGCAAAAACGGAGCTAGGTCTACCTCTTTATGATGCATTGAAAGGCACTGTATGCTCACTTTTGGCCATGGCCGTTCTCTAGCTAGTAGACTGGCGTGTAGAACCGGCGTTCTACCGGCGCAACGTCTGACCAACTAGTGAAATCAACCCTACCTTTCTGTTTCAGCCCATTTGAGCCGGTCTAATTCCGTACTTGTTGGAGGAGAGTTTTTGTGGATTACGGAGATGCCGTAGTATTGTGCATTGTTCAGTTATGTACATACGACTCATCTGGCCGTGGCCGTGGGCTCCACCTCACACAACATTTGGAAGGCCCCTAACTGCCTTCTTGTCGTCACTTTTCTGCTTTAAATCTGCTCTTTTAGTAGGGCTACTCAAATGCAGTTAGCCGTGGCTATTACCCCCGTTATTTGCACTGCACCTGCTCACAACGCGCGCGTGAGGGCGTCACTTGACTCTTTCCGTCGTCCTACCACTCTTTCCGTCATTACCGCAGCACTTCGCGAATATAAAAACCTACATGCTGTAGGTCTACATAAATACTCGGGGCATAGCGGGTCCGCACCCCATACTATTCCACATGCGAAACTTTGCGCCACATACAATAGTCGAATTATGTGAATAATAGCCAAGCAGTATGACATTCAGTATAACATTATCGCGTCGGTTGAGAAAAAGTATTAGTTGTTCCGTCGTTAGATTTCAAAAGACTCAATGCAAGAACACAATTTTCTATAATCGGCGTGAATGTTAGTTGGGATTGGTGGGTAACTGGGAAAAAAGGGTCATTTCGTTTCAGAATACCTTTAAGTTTTTTTCAGATTTTGACAATAACAACGCTGAGGCCAGTACATAGGGCATTTCACTGGAAGGTCTCATAACCCAGTAGGGTATTTCCGCATGACTATCGTTTTGACCTATTCGTTTATATTTGTCCTGGGGGAAAGAGCTAAGCCAAAAATATATTGCAGAGCAACACTATGAACAAAAATGTAGGGGAAAAGAGTTAAGCCAAAAAAATATTGCAGAGCAACACTATGAACAAAATTATAGGGGGAAAGAGTTAACCCAAAAACAAATATTGCAGAGTAGCACTATGCACAAAGAACATGTAGGGGATACTGAGACGAATGGGCTGTGATAACCAAATCATCAATTCAGGGCCCACGGCCCGCATGCAACTGTCACCACCAATCACACCCCCTATGGTTCCAAGTTGCGTACCCCACTGTTGCGTTTATATGAGGCATGAGAGACATTCACAGGAGTCACAAGAAAAAATATTCCCACGCAGCAAAAAGACGGTGTGGCCAATTTAAGTGTGCCTGCGGAGAGAGTGACGTGTTTGTCTCCACGAATACAATAACTTCATACGCTATACACCAATATAACTTTATCTGGCAAACGACTAATAATAGGCTAAATTACTACTCGCACTGTTCTCACACTGTTTGTACTATCTGACTCTGTAATAGATCATACAAGTGTCACACATTGAAGATTGAACACCGCCTCAAATAGGCTGAAACAGAATGGTATGGCCCTTCATCCGGCTTCTCTGTACATAAAGTGTAAAAAAAAACTAAACGCACAAACAAACATACCCATTATCTGCACCCCAACACGGTTGGCTTCTAGTTATTGTTTCACCTGTCTGGCTGGCCGGGTACCCAAAGTGCTATCTGGCTTGTATTGGAGGAGAGGGAGGTACCACATACCTGTACCTTTGTAGCTGGGACATGTACCTGTATATATGTATCTTGACATGTAGTACCATATTAGTAATGGCTTTAATAGTAATTTAGTACATGGATGTGTGAGCTTTTCAGTGCTGATGTGATTTTGCTTTGGATGCATTCAGAAATAATATCCATTCCTGAATTCAAGATCTGGTCATGCACCTCACAGTGGCATCAACCCAGTTATGGCTTTTTCCAGCTTCTCTATCTAGAGTCAATTAGTTAAAAAAAATAGCTAAAAGCAGATACGCAACATGGTTGGGTTCTTAAATTGTCACTACAACGCATCAACTGCATACTTGAAACCAGACACCAAAACAGTTCCCGAAAATAAAATCATTGGGAAAACAAGACAATTGACACTCTCCTTAAATGTTGCAGCAATCTCAATAGGACTCACATCGACGACTTCGATTGAATATTCTCCATGTGCATGCCTGCAAATGACTTTGATTGTGGACTCCATGTGGTCAATTTTTATATTCTCGTCCAAGGTGGTACTCGGGCCAAAGATTTTTCTTTCCGATATGTTCAAGAAAATGCTATTGGCCTTGCTTTCATTCAAGGGATGAGGATGACCACTATCTTTACCCTCATTTGCGCAGTTAAGCCATCCCACAGCACCTTTCGTCCCCTTCTCGAATTCTACGGTGAATTCAGATACTCCCCTTTGAAAGGCACTAAAATCATGAACAACGGAAGCTTCCGAGATATCAACATCACCATTATCCTCCTTGGAAGAAAGCATGAAGGTACCATACGCTTTCTCTTCACAGTTGAACTTATCACTGTCACCAACCCATGTTTGAGGGTATATTCCAGGCATAAGGTTGTAATATTCCAACATGGAACAAAACGAATAAGTCGGTTTAGGCAAGTTTTTCAACGGGACCTGTCGAGATCGATTGTTCGTCCTCAATCGAAGGTAGTCAATGAGGGTGAGGAAATTTTCGGCATCCTGGTCCACGAAGATATTACCATCACGATCCTTCTCCAAATTGTCGTCCCACCTTCCACTAAACTTGGCCGCCAGCATTGAATCCTCAAATTGCGTCAGGGTGCGACGGAGGACGGCAATGTTTGTACACCCTCCCACGTTCAGTTGAATAACGTTGGTATCACCCCCCATGGCGGGATTCTCAGACTCGAAGAGATTCACCCGTCGGGTAAAATCGGCCTCTTTCTCCTTCAATTCCTTCTCCTTCGCTTGAAGGAGGCTGTGGAGATGGACGGCGACGTCCGTGATGCTATCCACCGATGACATTGCGTCGGTTAATTTCCTCTTCTTCCACAGCTAGAGCTTCGTTCTCGTTAATCTTCTCTGCTACTGCTAATCTCTGCTACGATAATGCTCTAATCACACACATAATCTTAGGACATCTTAGTACCTACGATACCTACGGTTCACGTGAACCCTAGAGAGAATAACCCTATGTACATAAGGTTAATGGTGTCTCCATCCTATGCTAACTGAGAGTAACTGTGCGTGAGGAGGCCTTATGTACTATTAACCTATCGTATCGTACAGTATCGTACCTACCTACAATCTACAATAGTATTGTATCGTACGAACTTGGAGCGCTCCCTTCGATTTCGATCCCTCAACCAATCACAGAGACAAAGCCTCTGTTGCCACCAGTTTGCCACCGTTCGATGATGTTGCTACGACAATCCCAATATTGTATATCGAGGCTGCGCGTTGCAGTTTCTATCACTCAATGCCATGATCGTCGTTCGCCTATCATTTTACGAGACTTCAATGCTGTTGCCGGCGCAGCCGCAGCTCGTCCTCTATCAGTGGCACCATCGCAGGATTCGACCGAATGGCACCAAGCGGCGTCGCTCGAGCAGCCGCGGGCAATGTATAATTCGACGATGGCTGATTCGATGCGTTTTTTTAGCCAGTCGAAGAGTGGATGGGACGATAAAGATGGTGGCGACGGTGATGATTGGTTCAGCGATAAACCTGCCCACGACAGCAAACAACCTTCGAGGGGAAGAGATAATGATAAACCTTCCTATGACAGACCCTTCGATGGTGCTCGTGGATACCGAGGCAGAGGAGACAAACCTCGCGGTGGTCGAGGTGGACCTGGTCGAGGAGGCAAAAGGAGAGACGACTTTCCTTCGGAACCCGAAAACGAGGATTACATTCAGATAGGTGGACCAATCGATGAATCCATTTGCGATTATTCTGAAACTGAAATCCACGACCTTTTCCACGAAAGGATGGAGTGTAAGCGTAACCGTGATTACGACAGAGCGGATAGTATCCGAGAAGAATTGACAAGATGTGGCATACACGTCAATGATCGAGCAAAAGTATGGAGGGGTGATAATGATGGCAAGTCTTCCTTGAATGAACACGGCCATAATTATGTTAGGGTTGGTGGGCTGATCAATCAAGACATTTGTGATCTATCTGAAACTAAAATCCACCATCTCATTCGCGAGAGGATGGAGTGTCGAAAAGCCCGTGATTATGATAGAGGAGACCGCATCCAAGAAGAATTGGAAAGAAATGGTGTATTTTTCGACGATGTCGTGACATTATGGAGGGGAGATGGGGAGCGTTCTTTCCCCAGGGAACTCGCTCAGCAAGTATTTGAAGATATGAGAAGATCTTGAATGTACCAAGGCCAACCTTT
>JALLAU010003267.1:0-10737 GCA_036939495.1 Thalassiosira hispida | reverse complement strand
CCCTAATAAAACGTCAGATTTGATCAGAAAAGCCAGGATAAGAAGCGGCTTAGGGGACTTTCTCGTGTTGGAGTGTGAGGAAGTGGGGCCCACTGCGGATCAACAGTTCTCTAAAAAGAAAGATGAGCTCTACTCTTGGATACATAGCAATTAGGAAGTAGCAGTACCTACTACGCAAAAGCTCCCTAAGAGTACTATGGCAAGAAAGACGATTGAAAGACATAGTACAAACGTGCCAAGGCTTCTAGATGAAGCAAACACATCCATTAGATTATATGAGTTGTAGTGCTAGTTTCATCTCCCTTAGTTGACCGGTCTTCTACATGATCTTCTTCAGTCATTTCAAGATCTGATATGTATGCAAAATCACCCCTCCTCTCGAATCGTGTGCTCTCTTTTTGGCAGATGAGATAACATAGAAACTGCCAACGAAATAAAGCTTTCTTATGAGCTTGCAAATCAGCAAGGCAGGTTCTTGGAGGTATTGAGAAGGGCATGGGAAACATTAATCGAGCAATGAAACATCGGGTGATTGGAGCGAGGTCTGGGTATGATGATTCGTTGGTTGAGGTCCGAGAAGGTTTTATGAATGTGACTAAACTTGGATATGAAAAGGTTCAGCGTGCACATAAAGACTAACAAGATGCGATGAAGAGTGATCAGAGGACCAAAGCTGAGGCCAAAAAGCCTCATTCAGGTGTTTGAGTGTAGTGTAGGGGTTTCATCTGTCCTGAATACTCTGAGGGCATCATTCTTACTAGAGGGCAAAGTTGGCTGCACATGCTGTGGAGCGCCATGGGACGGTTACTGGCACAGAGAGGAGGGTTACTGTTCTGAAGATGATGCCGAAAAGTCTATGGTTAACTAATCATGGAGCTTATACTGGAACTAAAAAAATCAAGTGAGATATATTAAGCCAAGCAGGTACGATTCTGAAAATGATATGCCATGATGATGCCAATTAGTTCTAACGCTACCTATGCACAGTCATACCTCGCTATCGAGAGCAAGAATGCTCAATCTCATTAGCTGTGGCTTATTCTTAGCTTCTTCTGAGACATTGAACCCCTTCCAGGTTTACCACTTTTGTTTCGACCATCAGATGCTGTAGTGAATCCTTTCCAAAGTTCAACCATGTAGTCTAAGGACCTCGTGATGCTTTTATATATCTGTGGATTGTGTTCGACTCTGCTTGCAATCCACGCCAGGCACTCGGCTGTGCTCAAGTGATCAGGGGACGGAGGTGTTCGGATGTGGAATCGGCGTTCAATAAATGTTTGGTTGTCAAGGTTACTCTTGTTCAAATTTGTCGAGTTGTTGATATCCTTGTTACTGGTGTTGTTGCTCCCAGTCGAAGGCTTCATCTGTACCCGAATCAAGTTCTTGTGCCATTCTCCGGTACTGGCGGCTTCCATTTCTCGTGCGAGTTTCCACGTAGCATCAATGAATACGAGAGTCATCTTTTTCACATTTGGGTTCTTCGTATTGTCTTTTGAAATTATTCCATTGCTCAACCCCATGTCATGATCCTTGATCTCCTCAGTGTATTTTTCCCTTTCAGTAAAACCACATCGTTCCTCTGCCAATCTTATTCCCTCTTCTAAGTCCACAGCGTGTTTATGAGGAAACACTAAAATGACCACTTCATTTGGATTACGCAAAAAATTCATGACAGCACTATCACAATGATCTCCAAATCGCCTGCAAACAATAGTCTTCATGACAAAGTCTTTCTCTTGCGGTGGTGTATCGTCTGCTCCACTGGAACTTTGCACCCCTGAAATATCGTTGTCGTGTGTTTCACCCTTCCCAAACAAACATAGGTCGACCAGCGGTAGCGAGCGATTTTTCCTCCGGAGTTCATGGGGGTGTTGCAAAACCACTATGCGACATCTTTTGAAGAGTGAAGACAGGGGCTGTGGAGGCAGTGATGGGCATATGCATGTCCGTGGATGGAAACCACATCTTTGGCATATTGGCCGCTTTGATTTTTGCTCCGCCGGTTGTATGTCTGTATCTGCGTTGGCAATAATATCTGCCGAAGAATCAGTTATCGATGCCGACGACTGAGACTGGATCCGATCATCTCTGTTGATAGGATTGGCACCGCCGTTTTCTACCTCGCAACCCTCTCCACTTTTAGACGGCGCCTCGGACAACATGGAGGACAGAAGATAATCTCTGATCAACAGAAGACGATATCGTATCAGAATGGTGAAGAGGGGACTTAAAAATGATGATGTTGTGATGATGATGTTCGTTGTGTATGCGGCGAGGAGTGTGGCGGGTTCGGACGCGCCAAATTCCAACAACGGCGGCCAGCCGGTTGATCGTGGGTTGATGTAAGGCATTCCCCCTGATCAGAGCACTTTATCTTTGGTGGGAGTCAGCTGAATGACGCATTTACCCTCTCCAGCTATGGCATTCAGGAGGATTCCATTCTTCATAGGGTATTGCACTTGAGAGGAGGCATGTACCATCCGACTAGATCCGACTGCTGGGAAGGTCGGATTTGATTCATTGGAAGATGTGTCCAGAGTTGCCAACGTAAAATACGGACCTGGGGTAAGAACGATCAATTTGAGCTTGAGCTAAATTGTGGCGAGACACGTGAATCTTTGATGGAAAGTGCCGATGCAAAGATAAAACAGATCCATGATCTTGAACGACAGATTGGTGCCATCAAAAGGGGAGAAGTACCAACACAATTCTCTCCAAAGAAGAAGCAGAAGTTAGAGCAGATGAGGATTCCAATGAAAAGCCAGTCAAACAAGATTGCTGACATGTGCTTACCAGTGATGACATTGTTATCTCCGTGCTCAAGAGGGAAAATGAGCTCCGTCTCAGCGAGGATATTCAGGGAAGGTTCGAAGAAGCAGAGCGGACTGACTGGATCGAGGTGGCGAGCGAAATCCAAAAAGAAGGTTAGACTAGGATAGCTTGATGAAGTTGATAACATTGACGAATTCTATTTTTACCTCACGTTTCTTGGTGCATATTACTCAATGTGAAGTGTTACGTGAATTCAACATTTCATAGGTGTGCTGCAAACAGACATGGGATATCATTGTATGTGAAGTACAATCGCGCAAGGGAAGGGCTGGGCCAAACGCCCCAGATGTCCCGTTGGTATCTATTGAGATGGATGGCTCGACACGTCCCAATTCTCTCCTTGAGCTGCAACGAGCTGACCGACCTCTGGTTGTCATTGCTGGTACTTTGGTGAGTTTTAGTTGTTGAGTACTCCTATATTGAATCTTTTTCCGGCATTAGTATCTAAGATTCCTTGTTTCGGATTCATGCAGAGCTGACCCCCAGCACGGTGACCCCCAGCACGGTATCATGTGCCAGCAATGTACCATGATTTCGCAAAGTCTGGAAAAGAGTTTAGCAGGAGCAATAACTTCGCGTTCTTGTACATTGAAGAAGCCCATGCATGCCAATCAGGAGCAGTCGATACATGCCAAATAATGAGATTGTCAACGTCAAGCAGCCAAGGCTCGTCGCTGAGAGAGTCTTGTACTGGCTCAGAGTTTCGTCAACAAGTTTGGCGTAGGGTCTGAAATGAAGGTGGTCGTCGATGATCCAGAGCAAGGAAATCCATTTGAGTCAGCTTTTGCACCATGGCCAATACGCATTTAGTCATTGAGAATGGCGTAATGCCATTTTTTAGTGCACCAACGGACTGCGTACATGATGTCACGGAACTACGAGCTTGGCTTGAGAAACATCACAATAAGAGCAAGTAGCTTCGTTTCGTTGAAGGTGACTTGGCTACCACAACTACAAGTCCATGAAGGGAAAAGAAGAAAGTTGAAATTGATCGTGCACTCTTGAATGATGGGCCTCACTTCTAAAATGAAAGAGGCTTTGAAAAAGGAGGAACGGGTGTTATCTCGATTATTTCTTCGGGTTTGCAGTATATAACTATTTAGGACCTATGGTGTATATCATAACTGGCATCATTAATATTATTTGATGATGGTGACTCTTATCTGCATTGCAGGTGATGCATTCTTCCAGAAAGATTTAATTTGTACTTGTAGTAACTCGATACAGACTTAGTACGAGTTAACGATTGTTGTTCTATTTGTTGTCTTTCTATTATTATGGGCTACTCGAAGTAGTCCTCTAAACTAAAACCNCCCCATCGGATGCAACGGAAAGAGCTCACGAACTCTCGATGCAGATCGTTTGCATGAAAGGCGATCATAACCTGTAGTAACTCGATACAGCCTTAGTACCAGTTAACGATTGTTGTTCTGTTTGTTGTCTTTCTATTATTATGGGCTACTCGAGGTAGTCCTCTAAACTAAAACCTAACTAAAACTAAACCCGTTTCCAGTCAGATACACCTACTGACTCCATGTTGTGTACACCTACCACAAGCAGGAGACTATGAACAAGTGTACAGAGGGTTAGTCCATGATGTTGAAATCAAGAACAGTAGGATTAAGCTCTAAATGATTATTTTGGAGCTATTCACATTTTTCATTCGAAAAATCAGGAAAATGTTTCTCCATGTGGTTTCATGGTGACCATATAAATCTCGAATAGTTTCGTTTTGGTGTTGAAGTTCCTTGACACGATCGTAGCTTGAATATTTCCGAGAGTTAGAGAGCTCAGCTCGTGTTTCATGAAGAGTCTGTTCAGTGACATACTTATTCAGAGTGCACGGTGAATATGGTGCCCTCTCTCATCCAATGATTTAAATGCTGTTTCATACGATTTGTCAGTGCTCTACCAAATCCCATGCCTGGAGAATCTGTTCAATCATTTCACTCTAGCTCCCAACATAGTTTTCAAAGCCCTCAGTGAACAAACAACCGATTGAAAGAAATTGCCAGTCGCACAACCGGGCGTCCACCGCCAGCCCGGAGCGGAGCGCCCTCGATCTCAAGAACGAAGGCAACGCTCGCTTCGCAAAGCGAGACTCGTACCCGCCTTGAAATGCTATACGGAGGACCTTGATGCCGCCAAGAACGCTCACAACTAACGCACCCTAAAAAATACTCTCCTACCATCTCAAGCCGAAATACAAGGTACAATATCTCGGCGTTTGATGCTGAGCTAACAAATCAAACTGCAATCTTCATGCAGAAGAACATGCTTGGGGCGAAGGTGCTATCTACAAAATCCCTACCTGTCGCAAGCGCCTCGCTCTTGAATTGAAGCTTGGACTTGGAGGCGAGAACTCCATGTCGGTGCAAGATTGGATCGCTCGTTGTGGTGGCCAACCTGTCTCTTTGTCCATGGAATTGATGTTATAAAAAGAACGAAACCCAAGATATGACAGCTCTTCAGGTGCCATGGACGAGTCCTGGCTGATGGGAGTTCTATGAAAGAGCCATCCAAACTTCGCAATGCGCTGCTCGACTCTGGTGATGAAATCGGCCACGTCTTCTCATGCATGCAGTGGAATGTTGAGACGCAGACTGTCCCATTCTTTATGTCGGACGATCTACTTGATTCAAGAGTTATGCCTTCACTCTGATTGCCCTCTATTCGTTGAAGGGCTATCATCTAATTTTTCATCGAGTATTAGAAAGATGGACTGTATCAATTACAGCTTAGGCTAAGAATTACGTACGAGACGACAACGTACTTTTGAAGCCGAATCCAGTCCTTCTCTCACCTCAGCGCTACTCATCTTCCGCATCAAGGACACACATTGCCAACCTCTTCTCCACCCTCCTCCTCACATCCTCCTCCACTCCATCCCTCCCATCACCCAATTCCTCAAAGTCCTTCTCAAATTTCATCGCCGACTTGACACTTAACAGCACCAAATTATTCGGCGCCGCCGGACGACTCCTATCCCATCGATACAATTCCAACACCGTCCCAAGTCGTTCACTTGACAAGGCACATTTATTCTTCCACAATTCCGCCATGAGGTATTCTACATCGTCCGGATCAATTTGAATAGCACCAATGTACATGCCATCCGTCGTAACATGTTCTGACCCTTCTTTGAGATTTGATTTATGCAAATCTTCAAACTTCTTCTCTCTCCCCTTGAGATGTTGATACAACTTATGCCTCACATTCCTCCCCACCCTCTCGGCACCCACGGGACTAAATGGCTTATTGCCCAATTCGCACAATGCCATTGCCGCCAACGCCTGACCCATAATCGCCGGCATCGTTCCCAACACTGGCAGTACCCGCACACGCATATTGTCCACTGCCCCAAAATTATGCATCCCCTCCTCCTTTTGCTCATCCGTAATGGTTGCCAATTTGGCAACCACCTTTTCGGAGCTGAATACCACTGCCAATTTGGAATCGTCGTCGATGCAGGATAGCCATCCGCCGTTGGATACTCCGGACCCGTTGGTTATTTTGATTCCGGCTTGTTTGGCCTCCTTTTTTCCCAGGAGGCGTAGCTTTTGTCGTACGGCCGTTGCCAATGGATCGCGGCTGGCGCTTCGTAAGTCCGAGATGTGTACCCTTGTTGGATCGGCTTTTCCACCGGCACCCATGCAGGAAATGACGCGTATATTACGTTTGGCACAGTGGGCAATTAAATTGGCTTTTGTGGGTACATCATCAATGGCATCTATAATGACATCCCATTCCTTCACACCTGCAGGAGGATCTAACATTGACCCATCCTTCTCCTTGTCACCAGTATACATTTTCACAACCGGGTCCAATATTAACTTCTCGGTATCAGGACATATCTGTCGTAAATGATTGCATAGTACCGTCGCCTTACTCAATCCCACATCCTGCAGTGTGGCAACGGCATGTCGATTTAGACTTGATAAAGTGACCTGATCAAAGTCTACGAGACGGAGGTATTTCACACCTGCACGGGCTAGCATGTGGGCGGTATGGGATCCTACTCCGCCGAGGCCTACGATTAGGATGGAGGCGTTGGTGATGCGGTCCATTCCGCCATTGCCACTATTGGAGGAGGAGAAGTAGAGTGAGTTGCGGGAGAGCATTTCGGAACGGATTTCGGGGGGTAGACGTTGATGTTGTGAAGAATTACTTTGTTGTCCAATCATCGATTGGGATTCTGATGATGGTGGCGAATCATCGTCCTCCGCTACTTTTTCTTGATTGTGCTTGCTTCGAGAAGATGTTGCTGTTGCAAGATACATCAGTGTTGATGCAATCGAACAACCGGCGATGAGTCCTATGGCGAAGGCGGCACCTGTTGTTGGCGTTCTTACACTCATGGCTAGAGTCCGATCCGTGAGAGCGGTGGAATAAATGGCAAGCTTGGTCGTCTACAGCTAGCTCTAGGAGTAAGAGCAGGTAGGGAGAGGCTGTCAGATTGTAGTAGCTGCGAGCAAGAGAGTGAAAATGAAATGGTGCGCTCCTGGTGTCGAGCTCGTTATTTGTACGATACGATTTGTGTGGATGTGGTGGAAATAATATCTTGGTGTCACGTGTTGTAATTGTTATGGCGGTGGAATCAATTTAGTAAATGGCGCGAACGAATAATTGACCCAGACGACAGACAACCATTCGAATTCGTCCCCTTTCGAATTCGCATTGCTCGCTCTCCTACATATCCCATTATTTTCCAAAAGCCATTCTGGCCACGACGTAACTACTCTTTTATCAACACCAACAACATTGAAACCATGTTTTTCGGAGGAGGAGATCCATTCGGCGGCGGCGGCATGCCCGGAGGTATGCCCGGCGGCATGCCAGGCATGGGAGGCGGCCCACCCCGCGGCGACGTCGACACCACCAAATTATACGAAACATTAGAAGTCGAAAAGACCGCAACCAAAAAGGATATTCGCAAGGCCTACATGAGATTAAGCCGCACGCACCATCCCGACAAGGGAGGCGAGGAACACAAATTCAAGGAAATATCCGCCGCCTACGAAATCTTGAGCGACGAGGAAAGTCGCGCCCAGTACGACAAGTATGGCCTCGAGGGCGTATCCGGCGACGACGTCGGATCCGCCGGCGGCGAGGATTTATTCTCCATGTTCTTCGGAGGAGGAGGCGGGGGACGCTCCCGCCAACAAGGTCCACGCAAGGGACCCTCCGTCAACCACCCCCTCAAAGTGAGTCTCGAAGATCTCTACAACGGCAAGACAGTCAAGCTTGCAGTCAACCGTAAAGTCATCCGGGGCACGCCCACCGAATGCTCCCGCTGCAAAGGCCAGGGATCCATCATGGAAGTCCGTCAAATCGGTCCGGGCATGATCACCCAAATGCAACGACATTGCGATGTGTGCAAGGGTCAGGGACAACAGTGCAATTACAAATCGGAACGCAAGGTGTTGGAGGTTCATGTGGAGAAGGGTATGAGTCATCAAGACAAAATTACCTTTCGGGGAATGAGCGATGAGGTTCCGAAAATGGAGGCGGGGGATATCAACTTTATCGTACAGGAGAAGGATCATGAATTATTCAAGCGGAAGGGTGCGGACTTGTTGGCGGTGAAGGAAGTTAGTTTGAACCAGGCACTGTGTGGGTTTACCTGGAAGATTAAACATTTGGATGGCCGGTCCCTAGTTATCAAATCACGTCCGGGCGAAGTCATCAAACCCGAAATGAATACCAAGGAGGGATTACCGTTCGTCAAGGTCGTATCCGACGAGGGTATGCCCTCCAAGGGCAACCCATTCGTACGCGGCAACCTATACGTAATGTTTCGCGTCAAATTCCCAGAAGATGATAGTTTGCCCGAGAATGTAGTGAAGGAATTGAAAAAGTTGCTGCCAGAGCCGGATGTGGCGGAGGAGTATGATCCTGTGGAGGTGGAGGAGGTGCATTTGAATCCGGCGGATTTGAGAAGTTTTGGGAAGGGGGGTGCGAGTTCTTCTGGTATGTCCGCGCATGATGAGGATGATGAGGATGGGGGAAGGCCTGTTCAATGTCAGCAGTCGTAGAGCGAGTGAGTGAGTGTAGATTAAGAGCCAGAGTGGGAAAGATAGAGAGAAAGAGACAAAGCGAGAGAGAGAGTAATACTACTTTTCCATCCAGTGTGAGGCCCCTGAGTGATGATCTTTCGTATCAACTCATGCCAAAATCAGGTGCGAGGAAAAGATCCCTGGAATGCACTCCAAGGTTACCACTTCCCTGACTCATTTTTCGGCCAGGAACAACTAAGTGGACTCCATCAATATGCAAATGCAACGTTTCTTTTGTGCAGGATGGATACAAATAACATAATAATATCCCACTTCTATTGAGCTAATGAGACTGTGCAAGTAAATCCTATCATTGAGAGTTATTCGATTCTTGCAGTTTTGTTGCAATCTATCCATATTATGTACTAAGAAATGCCTTCAATGGGAAAAAGTCGAAGGTAGGAGCATACTAACCATCATCATGATTAGTTTCATGTTCACCCAGCAGACTCGCGCGGTAGAGAGATCATAAGACCGAGCCATATGGTCGTCAGATTCCGGCTATCAAGGTTATACGAATACTCGGTAGCCTAGAGAATCATCGTAAAATATATTTAGTTCAATGTTTATGTGCGAAAAAATAACATTATACAAATGCTTTCGCCCTATTTCGTTCACAACAAACCTATACATTGGAGTTCCTCTTATTGATGGCCACTGTCACACCCTTGATGGCTGATCTCTTCGTTCTGCTGTTACCAACGAAAAGACATCAAGGTTTGCTCATTATCTATAAAAGCGTGACAGGTGCCATTCACTACATATGCACAACTGCTGCTCCAAGCATGTCTAAACAATCTAAACATTTTGACACTACTTCATATTGCAGCCTCTGGGAACCAAAATTGAACCGTGGCATCACTCAACCTGAGGTAAGTACAAACAGCTGGAAGCTGAATATGGTCCTGAAATCTCACAGTCCCAAAAGGGAATCTAAGCGAGTTGTGTAGCGTCTTCCATCGATGGGAAGTACCCTCTCTCGAAGATTCTCTTAACGAAAGCCAATGAATATGTGTCATCATCATCATCATTATCATACTCATCATCATCATCTGCCGTCACATTCGTTATCTCTGGGCTGGTTTGGTCCATCTCATCCTGTGGCGTCTCTTGACTCGCTTGCTTACTGATGAAATCATCGGTAGGAAGAACTTCTATCTTCACCTCGATGAAATTGTTGTTCTTGGTGAGGCCAACCAAAAACCCAGTACATAACGAAATGATGCTAATTTTAACTGCGATCAAGGCAAATTTCTTCAGCCCATATACAATCCTGGTTTTGTCGACGCTGGATAATTTTGCTCCAGCAGTCGTCCCATCAGACGCATCGTCGTATATGGAAACAATGCATCCGTCCTCTGGACGCCCAATCTCCTCTCCAAGCAGCGGTTGCTGCGCCTCTACATCGATTCTTCTGTCGCTCATGATGGAATTTGTGTTTGTAGTCTTCTCCTCATCTTTTTGCCGTTGCCTCTTTGGCTGGTACAATAGTAATTCAATGGCGGCCACCGTCTCGTCATTGTGGATAGGTAGGTACAGCCAGAGCCAGATTCAGGAGATTTTTTTGTTTCTGTCCCGTGCTGCTACATACGAAGCTTTACTGGGCTGGAGGCTGAATCACGGCTGAATCAGGCAGTAAAATGGCTTGAAGATTCATTTCTCGTTTCTCGCATTTGAATACTCCACATTTTGATTCGTCTTCGCCTTTCTAATCCTATGTACATAGGAAGCCCTACGTAGAGAAGCAAGTCTGTACCTCTAGGTAGATGTAACGCCAGAGTAACGCCAAGTCTTTTACTACATATTTCAAATCAATTGTTTTTTTTTACCTTATTTTGGCGATTTCTTA
>JALLAU010003202.1:0-12567 GCA_036939495.1 Thalassiosira hispida | reverse complement strand
CATAGGGAGCGCCCTATGAGCATTTGGGGGGCGATGCACCCCTAAATGCGCCCCATAATTCGGGGGCCTCTCACGTAGGAACTAGTAGGTTTACGTACTAGAGACAGGGTTAACCCTTGAGTTTCCCACAGCAAGATGAGTACCTAAATGTACGTAGGAATTCAATACATTTCACCAAACCCAATTTTGCCATGAATAATGCAAGCCACGCGCTGTTAGTGCGCTGCCTGCAAAGTTAAGTACCTACATGAATCAGACTCTCATACTTGAAGATGTTGGAATAGACTTGTAAATAACGTGTGAACATATTATATTTAGATAAAAAGCTGGATAGCTCAAATGGGACGCTTGTTGTAGTTGAGATAGAGTGATAGGAAGATATAATCAGTGAGGAGGTGGGTCTGCTGGCCACTGAACAGATTGTTCACAAGTGAAAACACACGCTCTGCAGCCCCTGAAGAAGGCATGACTAGTGCTGCGAGTTCAGCAGCCTCCCACCAGGCCCGCAATCCTCCGTTGCACCTGCAGTTCTTGCTTCTGTTGCCACAGTACCTGCAGCAGCGATCACGGAGATCAGCCTCATTCTCGTCGTCAAGGCGGAGATGCATTTGGNTACCTGCAGCAGCGATCACGGAGATCAGCCTCATTCTCGTCGTCAAGGCGGAGATGCATTTGGTAGTGCCATGAAAGAATGGCGGCCTTGTCCTTACTGTAGTCGAATCCTGATACGACACGGGATGCATTCCGGCGATACGCAGACCAGCCTCGCTTGAGCTTGCTGATTATGGAGTCCTGTCCTTGATTAAAGATGTGGTAGTGTTTCATCTTATCGATTAGCTTGATGCCTTCGTCGTAGCTAATCTTGGACGCATACGACGGATCGAAGATACGTGCACCACGGAAGAACTCAGCCAACGCCCAGCGATCACCAGTCTCGACACAAATGCGTTCTTGAAAGTAAGTGACAGCAGGCATCACCCCAGAAATGATGTGGGCCATCCACTCGTCAACAGAAGTGGGTGGGCGACCAGCCTGTGAGGTGGCTTCTGCCTCAAGAGCAGCCAACCTTGATGCCTCAGCAGCATCCTTCTCCACTGCGGAGGCAGCAGCACGTTGTGCGGCCTCCCGCTGTTTACGACGAGTGCGTTGGGCATCAGTTTCTCCAGCTCGTGCAGCTTCACGAACGGAATCGATAGCAGCCTGCCTTCGGGGGCGCGCAGCTTGAACTTGGTCTTTGACCTGTTGATTGATCTCAGCAACAGTACGCCGGGGCGGAGGAGGAGAACCATCATCGGATGGAGTAAAACCTGCCTTATTGACGGCCCCTTAATAAAACAGGCGAATACAATGTGTAAGGCTTAACAAAAATGTAGAATTTTACATGATGAAAAAACAGAGTCATCACAAAAGTTGCTTACAGTCAATGGCCTGCATGATGAGCCTCTTTGTCGAGGGAAGCTCTTTCATCTGGCCTTCAGGGTACAGAGCTTGAATTTTATCCAAACGCTCTCCGACTTTGAATGGCATGTCGGTTCCATCACCTTCGAGGAAATAACACAAGTTACGCAGATCTGTCAAGACCTCGACATACGCAGACAGCTCAATCTTCAGGTACCATACTTGTGCATCATGAAGAAGCATGTTCAGAAGCTTTGCAGAATTGCTTGGCGAAATTCCTTTCTCTGCAATCTTTGTGACGACAGTCAACAAATCAGGAAAGTATCGATAAAGAGTCTCAAACACATCAAACTTGGAATACCAGCGGGTGTCAGAGAAGCTTGGCCAATTGGTGCCAGTGACGGAATACCAAATGTCTTTTGCTATGTCCGAGTGTGCGAAGACTTTTTGAAGAAGGGACCAGAGAAGATTAAGCTGGACAAAACATGCTTCATCACCTTTAGTTTCAATAACATTGGAGCAAGATGATGAGACGGAGAAGTGATATCCAAATAGGAAAGGTAAAAGGAAAGGTAAACACAAAGAGCACTCACCAGCATTATTCGCACAGTGGGAGAGGCAGATGGAGACGAACCTTTGCGTAGTGCCAGTGGCACTTGCAATGTTGTTCATCATATCATGGGAGGCTCCATTCGTGTAGCATCCATCGTTCATCGCAACAACAGCCTGCTCATGCTTGACACGACGTGCTTGTAGTCCAGCACTAACCTCTCCAATAAGAGTGTACCCATTGAGTGACCCCTTTATCGCAGAACAATGAATCAACTGCTGAACGGCAGTAGCTCGTTTTGTTTCCGGGTTTACATCGACGTGGCGTTCGATTAGAGCGAAGAGATCTCCTTGACGAGGAGTAGCGTCAAAAATAAGACCCATGTGTTTCACTGTTTCTAGGATTTTCTCTTGAAGGTCCTCCTCTCTTTTCAGTAGATCGGGAATATGTTTCCGAAGGTGGCTAGAATGTGTGCTTGATCTCTTGCACTCACTCTCGACCCATTCACGCATCTTATCAGCCTTGTTGATAGCAATTCCCGCACGACCCAGCATGGACACTTGTCCACGTCTTCTGCTGTAGTAGAACGGGTGCCTGCTAGTAGGAGACGCTCCGCTTCTCGTGCCGCTTCTTCCTTAGAATAATTATCCATGGTACCCTGATGGACTCCTTCAATATCCCTCAGGTCCTCATACTTCGTGTGGCTGTTTGTTTTGAAATGACGTACAAACTTATACTCGTCCCAGTCTAAGCACTGCTTATGGTTGCACCCGCACCTGATCAGTCCATCTGAATCAGTGTACAGGCCTTTATGCTCGAACTTTTCCACGGCATGCTATGCAAAGAAAAGGGGACAAGAACAAAATGAATGTCAGGCATTTGATATTAACTCATTGGATAACAAAATACGTCCAATTTGTGCATAATGCGTACCTCAATTGAGAGTGGTGCCTTCCTTGCCCTGAGACGTGGCTTCTTCATCTTAGTTTGAGAGGCAGCAAACTCCTCCTTTCATACAGCCATATGGCACTTCTTCCACTTGCGTGAAATATCTTGCTTCTCCTGTCAAAAGATCTTGGCACTGGTGTACTCTCCATAGTCTCCACACTTCTCAATCCAGTACTTCTCAACTGCTCGCACCACATCTTTACGCTTCATCTTTCGCTCGTAAACACCAAGCTCCTTAGCCTTACAGATAAGACTCATCTCCTTGCCCTCCTTCTCATCCATACGCAAAAATACTGGCTTGTCGCCAGGGAAAACTTGGTTGAGCACTGGTGGTTCATCTGGCTCCTCATCATCAGGTTCCTCCACTTGGACTACGGGCTCGTCCATGTCTTGGGTTTCTTGGCAAAATGACTTGTCTTTTGGTGGCTTGACAAAGAACTGAGCAATCTGCCTCGATTCCTCCTTCTTGGTAGTATCACTGGTCAAGTCAATGGTGGCAGGAGGTTTCATGTTATCTTCGTCTTCTCTATTCACATCTTCTTCATCATATGGAGGAGGGGGGAGTAACTGCTCTTGCCCGTCTTGCTATTGGCATAATACCACCAGATCAATTCCTTCGTGCCCTCGTCGTTCTTGAGGTACTTGGGACGTCGTAGCCTCATGGGTTTTCAATTAGGATGAGTGCAGTCGGGCTTTGGGGGAAAATGAGGTTTGGGCAGCAGCTTCTCTACAGGTGCCTCGTTGACGGATGGAAATAATGCTGACGACGACGCCATTGCACTAGCACAAAGAGATTCATACGTAGCAGCGGTGTTTGAAGCATCCTCTGCGTCCCTAGTGGCATCGGCGGGCGTGCAGACAGCAGCACGAGATGCACCATCCGGAACACTTGGAGCCGCAGCAGCAGCTTGGAGCTTCTCCTCCCACAAACGGGCCACAAGATTTCCCATGAACTCACTCGTAATATCATTTGACGGTGTGGAGTTGGCATCTTGCGGAAGGGCATCTTTCAGAGAATTGGCCATAGCTTCGACAAGCCCAGGGAATTGAGCAGAAATACTCGCCGGCATCCCTTGCATCTTCTTGGCGCATTCCTGGAGAGTGGCATCCCCGCCGAGGGAAAATGGACGAGGCTTGGAGGCGGGTGCAGCAGTACAAGGCTCTACGGGATCGTCGTCGGGTGCATCGGGATCGTCGTCGGGTGCATCAATGACAATGACATCAGTCTGTTCTGATTTGGCGAGAGCAACGACGGTCGGTTCTTCGGGTCGGACGACAACATGTGCGCCGTCTTCGACGCGGTACGTGATGCTATCTTTGACGTAGGTGGAGCCGAGGACGCTGGGCATTGTAATAGCAATGGAGGTGGAATTCTTCTTGCGGGTTGCGGATAAACGATATTAGGTGCACTCGGATGGGGAAAAAATGACAGCAGTTTGTGCAGCATGCTACACCTCCAAGCAACTGCAGACTGCAGCGCAAAGCGCAATGCGGCAATAGCAATAGGATGGACGGAGGTGCACCATCATTGCTTCTCTTTTGTTTTGGTTGTTCTTTGTGTGGCTGGTGGCTGGTGGTTGTGTACATACGGAGGAATTAGTAATATTAAGAACCGCGCGCACGTGCGCGAAGATTTGAGAGCTGGAGCATCATATTGATTTTTCGGGGGCGCGCGCCCGCGCCCCCTATGTGCTCAAGCCTACTCTCCACTCACACTCAACTCTCCCCTTCATTAGCTTTCGTTACATTGCAATTGCAGCAAAAGGCTGTTATCATGAGCGAGCAGCAGCCTTTGACATCGCAACAAGAGCACTTCCAGATTGATATATTAGTTTCTCAAACATGCAACAACTCAGATGAAGGAACGCCACTTTCTGCGGAGCCAGATGCAGAGACAGTTGAAAATGGTTATGCCAAGCCTGGTGGAGCGACGGTATTCCAGACGTCTCTGAATGTCAGCAAGCTGTGTATGGGCACTGGAACGCTCGCGTTGCCATTTGCGGCAGATAAGGGCGGGCTTCTATTCAATTTAATTGGGTTGTTTCTGATTGGTTCGTGGAATTATTACAGTGCAAATTGTATTTTGAGATGCTCACAGCATATTCCCAAGTTGAAAACTGGTGTGGTCAATGGTGGCGGTAATGAGCAGCGACCAGTGTATGGAGCCATAGAACCAATCACTGATGAGAATCATCGAATAGATGTAATGCCTCCACCTCCAGATGGCATGACAGCGTATGGAACTGTTGCTTGGTATGCATCAGGTCCCAAAGGTGAGCGAAAAGGTGGTTACAAAGCAGGAGTGTAAAGCTGAAGTTGTCTCATTAATTAACATGTACAATATTCTTGCTCCCCTTTTCGCTGACAGGTTTGTTGGTCCTGGATTTGCTCATGCTTCTCTTGTTTTTCGGGCTAGTGATAGGTGACTAAGCATGTATTGCACAATGTTAGTTATTCTACTCACATCTCACATATATCTCTTCTTTTTCCTGTGCTTTTGGTACATAGCTTACGAAGGTGGGACTAGCATACAAATTTATCGAGAAGCTATTTTCCCCCTTACTCTATCACTCACATCACATAATATTCTTCACGTTCTTTCTATCAACAGTTGCTATGATGAGCTTTATTGTTGATATGGGAGTAACAACTGGCTCAAGAAAACTTGATCTGCTAGTACCAAGTTCAATAGTAATCATCCTCTCGTGCGCTCCAGACATTGGCTTTCTTAGCAAATATTCTGGGATAGGACTGATGGCGATGGCTTTATCATTCATGTGCGTAATCGATATCAATACCTTGTTCAGCCATTGTAGGACATTATTCGCCCTTACGCATTCCTTACCCTTTTGATGATCGCAGTGTCATATCATGGCAAGGTTTCGAGAACAATGGATGTTCTGGCTTCCAAGCCACATTAGAATTGAATCTTTGGCCAGAAAGCTTATCTGATGCTAGCAGTTGGTTCGGAGTGGTCGTTTTTGGATTTGGCGTGGCTCCTTTTGTGTTCAATTTTAGGTATGTAAAGCGGTATTTCTATGCAGTTGNTGGATTTGGCGTGGCTCCTTTTGTGTTCAATTTTAGGTATGTAAAGCGGTATTTCTATGCAGTTGCGCTATTTAAACATCTGTGTATGAAGATGACTAATGAGAAATTTTGGTGCAGAGATTCCATGGCGGACCCTCGGCAAGTTAATCTGTCCCTTCAGTTTGGACTAACCATGGTTTACGGTTGCTACATCATCATGTCAAATGGCATTCGAACGTTGTTTTCGCCATCATTTACATTTGATGGAGATGTATTACAAGCAATGCCGAACACGTGGATTTCTCTAATAGTGCGTCTTCTGATGACGTTTGTGGTGGCGGTTACAGCGCCTCTTATTGTTGTACCATGCGGAGAGCTCATCGAAGGAAAGCTTGGAATATAAAATGCCCAACACTCATCCATGCGCAAACGAATACTGGTCAGGGTTCTCATTTGCGTTATTTGCATCGGTTTTGCTGATTTTCTTCCTAGTGGCTTCGTTCATTTAGTAAGCTTTTCTGATGACGTTTGTATATGCACATTGTTTATCTAAAAGGTTTTATCTACCAAAGTCTTCCCCACTAATCCTACTCAACTGACTAGGCGTCCATCTCATCAAATCCAGGTTAGCTTTATCGGGTGCTTTTGTGTGGCAATTACTTCATTCGTGTTGCCGCCACTATTTTGCATTCAATTGTCAAATAAAAGAAAATCTTGGGTGGATGTAGATTCGGTGCTTCTTTGTGATATTGGATTGCTCATATTCGGAGTTATAGCCACATCCGTTACTTCGACTTTGACTTTCCGTGAGCTAGTGGCCAGGGTGGCGTTAGAGAAGGCTGTATAGACTTGAGTTGGAAGTATAGTTGAGAAGCAGGAGTGTTGCTCGGCCTCCACTGCACATGAATGATTGAGAGAAAATCCCGATAGAAGACGTAATGTAATGCTAGCGATTTGTAGATCCTGGAAATACTTACTACTGCTTTTGTGATCGTAATCCATTTTACTACTGTGTGATGGATTTAGCCATATGGCATAGACCATCATGGTAGATAGGATACAAAGACGCGAGTATTCAAGCTCCATCAGAGGATATCACGTACGATCATCTCCGTTGTAGTATCGAAGCGCAACACGAGATCGGAAAGTTCGATTTCATGATTGGGGGGGGTTAGCGTTTCCATCAAACAAGAGAAGACATACAAGGCAAAGACTACCGTATCGAAGACGAGGGCGCCGATGGAAGTATGGAGCATCCATACAAATTCATGATCAAAAGTGCTAATGTTTGTAAATAGGGGAATAGTATATTACTTGAGAAATGGGGAAAATAAAACCTAGAATAGATGCATATAACGAGACATTATACGTCTGGACTTTAGACTTTGCCTTGGGATATGTTAATTGGATGAGACAACACAGTTCATATTATTGCCTCCATTGCCACTATTTACATAGAAATTCTCCAAAATGCCAATACGCCTTAGTTAACCAAATTAACTACTTTGCTGGTTAGAGGACCTTCTAACATTTGCTACTATAGAAGCCCGGATCCACTCCGGGGCATCCTCTTTGGCTATGTCACTGTTTAACAAAACCCGAAACTTGTTCCTCTTTCCATGACAGCAGCCGCAACTCAAGTCACAGTCTACACGCTTGAGTTCTCTCACCCATGCAGCAATGCCTTTAGCAGATGCTTGGCTCGGATATAGTACCTTCAAGTCAGAGTGTTTACATACAGTGATAAGAATTTGACTGTTATGAATTGGACAATAAAAAAAACACATGAATTGGGGTGGAAATACTATGTAATTGTTGACAACGGTGTTGAAGATCACAGTCATGTCAGGGTACCCAATTTTCCAGAGGAATTCATGTACGATCGTCTCCGTTGTAGTATCCAAGCGCAACATGAGATCGGATACTTCGATTTTATGATTGGGAGGTAAAAGTTTCAATCAAACAAGAGAAGGCGTACAAGGTCAAAGACTACCGTATCGAAGACAGGGGTACGTGCCAATGGAAGTACGGAGCATCCATACAAAATTACGATCAAAAGTACTATTATTGGAAGTGCATAATGTTTGCAAATAAGGGAATAGCATATCACTTGAGAAAGGGGCGAAACAAAGAATAGAATAACTACATAGTGGATCATCAACAATGCTGAGTTACTCTGGATTTTCGTCAACGTTGGGTTATGGGTTTATTGTTTCAAGCTCCGACGGTAGTCCTCCTCTACAGCAGTAGCCCAAAGATGGTATGGAAATTCGTATTGTTCTAGAAGTATTATCGATGGTCCATTTACAATCATTGAGTAATACAAACAACAGTATCTATTGAGAGTTGGTTGTGATTGATGCCACGTGGATTGCAAAACGCAAGAGTCCATAGTTGTCGTTTGGCTTAGGCTTTTGGCAAATCTATACTTTAAGTATAGTTTTCAACTTTAAAAACGCTAGTAACTTTGCCAAAAATCGGAATTGAGCAAAATTCCTGAGTTCTATCGGGTTCTCTGTTGAATTTTCGTTGGGATAGAATATTCGAAATATCATTGCAACCAATTTTGGACTTCATAGCGAGTCTCCAAAAAAATTTCTCAAACTATACTTCAAGTAAAGGTATGTTCAATTCTTACGTAGTCAAAAGTACCACCAACATCCATCAGCCCCACCCAATCACAAAAGTTTGACAGACTTTAATCCGCCGAGGTCGACGTGAGTGTTCGGGAAATTGTGTTGTCATTATTTGCATGCATCACCTGCTCCCTTAATCGAGAGGTGAGGCATCACAAATGCACTTGAGACTGCCACCCTAGGATCAACGAGTTCCATGGAGCGCCCGCGTCGGACAAAGACCGTGACGAGCGATGTTGCTGCCGCTGCAGCTGCTGACAATGACAATGGAAAAGCAGCCAAGACATCATCCAAACCCTCCTCTACGAATACAAAGAAGAAGACTCTGGCACCAACAAAGTTCAGAGTAGGGGATCGAGTCAAGGCGAAGTTTCGCGGCAGGGGGCGAGTGTACTACCCTGGCAAGATCACAAATGCCTCCGGTGATAAATATGACGTCAATTATGACGATGGCGATCGAGACACCAGCCTTTTGTGGAAACACATCAATAAGCTTATCGAGGACGATATTGAGGCGGACGCCGTATTGGAGGAGGGCGACTCATCTGGAGACGATAAATTGGTGGAGGATGATTCGCAGTCGGAAGAATTAGAGGAGGATGATTCGGAGGAGGAGGAGAGTGAACAAGAGGAGCCGCCAGCGAAAAAGAATCGTGGGACAAAGAAAAAGGTGGCGAAGAAGCCATCAGCAAAGAAGAGAGCCCCAGCTGGAGCAGCACGGCCGAATACAAACGCAGCAGGGATTGCCCCACGGACGACCCCCGCAGCTGGGATTGCCCCACGGACGGGGGGTCGTCCGAACTCGGAAGCGGCGTCAGCATCAAGAGTATCTTCAACGTTGGTACCTCGTGCTCAAGCAGCATCAGCAACAGCAGCAACCAATCTGCAGTCTCCTGTTAGAAGGCTTAGGCCTCTCGTTGGAGCAGCATCATCGACAGCCCCTAATGTAGCACGAGCAGTAGCAGTAGCCAATCCGCAGTCTCCTTCCAGAAGGCTTAGGACACTCGTTGTAGACATAGTCGGTGCAGTCGGACGTGCTACAGGTCTTAGCCCTAGCTCTCGTGGTGTACCCAGTGTGGTCGGAACTTCCCCAAACAGCGATAGCGGTGGATCCACTCTAACAGGTACCACGTCTGGGACTTCCGGCACATCCACATCCAATGACGGTGGTGAACCAAAGACCAGCGAAGAGATTGAAGAGTACTTCTTGCAGGACTACAATTAACGAGAAAGGAGATGGTGGAGACAGCGACGAAGAAGGAGAGATAATTAACTTTCACCACGACGCTGTTCTACTCAATCGAGGATTGGAGGAGGTACTGCGTAATTACGCAAACGATCTTGATGCAGAGGAGGAGGGTGTACCGGATGAGGACGGAATCCCAGGTGCCCCACACGGTTGGGATCCTCCTGGAGCCCCGTGGGACTGGGATGGATACGTCCCGAAGCACGATGCCCCAGATGATTTCGATGATGTCGACAACCCTGGTGGTTGGAGCGACTTCACTTTCCGGCCCAAGTACAAAGACAATAAGTACATTGGGCACTACACTCCGAGCGGGGCCCGAGTTTTGCCAGAGAATGAAGATGAAAAAAGAGTCGCGGGTGAAGGATGGGAGTTCTTCTACGACGGATGGAAACCTAGTCAATTTGATCAGGAGACATATGTTCGAGGAGATGCGAAGAAAGACGACTTGAAGCCTGACTCAAGGAAAGGGTGCCTCGACGTTGATGTATTGAAGAGACATGGCCTAACCAAAGAACGGATGAAAGGCAATGATGCATTTTGGTTCTTTCAAATGTTGTTCCCTGTTTGCGACCCAAAGGACTCAACCGTCGAGGGCGACGACCGAATCCCATACTTCTCTCACGTTCGTGCATGCACCAACATCTATGCTGTTGGGCTAAGAAATTGGGGTGGAGGAGTTGGGCATGTCTATCATAATGTTTCAGAGGCAGACCTGGTCCGTTGGACTGGGGTTGTAATTCGTCATGGCGCGAACGAAGGCCGCCCGGGTCGCTGCATAAACGGTGGTCACCAGATGATCCCAACTACGACCCAGTCATAGCAGATAATATGAAAGTTACTCGATTCAAGCAGATCAAGTCTGTCTTCAAGCTGAATAACAACTTCGTCTGTCCGCCTCGTGGCAATGAGGGATTTGATCCATGTGACAAGTACGATCACATCTTCATGTCATTGTGCCATAATATGAACTACGCGACTGAGTACGCGGATATGGACTTTGCTATCGACGAAAGTACGTGGGGCTTTAGTGGCTTTATGGGTGAAGCCGGTGGCCGTCTTCGTAACAAACCTGTAGGCAAAGGTAATTACATTCTTTTCAACTTCAGTTGTTCGACCTATTTGCTATATTTTCTCAAATGATACTGTACTATTCCTAAAATCCAGGTGGGCAAACTACAATGTTAATGGATGTTGGTAATCGGTATCCACGCGGGTACATTCATCGGCATAAAGTGCGTGTAAGACCTGAAGGCTTTGGGGCGGAAGGGCCAGCAGAGATGCACTACCTATTACATTTAGTTAATTCTAAAATTTCAGGTAGAAGTGAAGAGCATTCCCTTTTTGAAGTAACGACTGCTACTGGTGGAAAGTCTACACACGTCAACAAGGTCATCTACGAGAGCCCTCCACATGGCACAGGTGATAATCACTTCTCGGGATGCAAAGTTTGTAACCTGGCTGGAGGATTGGGAATTGGCTTAACTCTTACTACACGTCGTGATCGCTTTCCAAAAGGGCTGAAGCCATACTTCCACCACGAAAAGGTTCAACCAGGCGATAAGCGAGCACGGGCCATGCGGTTTGAGAATCCCATCGTCGCCATCCAGCAAGTAGAAGCGACTGAATCTACCAAGGCGTACACTAGGACTCACGTCTCATTCCAGTCAACTGGTGCAACACACATTCAGGGTGTCAATAACCTTCCCTCCTGCAGTTTGTACGTGACGACAAAGTCTAGAGGACAAGGCTTGAACAGGAGGACATGGGGCATTGAACAAAATGAGGGTAGGCGGACGTACCTGGGGCATTATTATGCAATCGATAACACTGATCACATGATCACGATTGCAATGATACGTTACATCAGTTGGAAATATTGGCACGCTCCTTACAATCATGCTCTTGCCATGGGTGTCACTGCTGCATATGATATGTACATTGAATGCTGCGGAGGAGAGCTCGAGGGGGATTGGTTCATTGAACCGAAGTCCAGGATGTCTTTCCGAACTTTCCGCCTAAATCTCTCAGAGCAAATGCTGACGTACAACCCGAAGGATAGCCATCTACCCGGTGACATGTCATTTCGTGCATACACACGTCGCCCAAAACGAATTCGAGAGAAAGAACGCGAGTTGGCCTATGTGCCGGATGGATTGACAGTTGAGAATTTCAAGAAGGGAAAAGCTCAAACAAGACTTACGCCACCTCGTCTCTGTGGTGACCTGACACACTTCAAGCGTCACCTTGCTTCAATCAAAAAGAAAACGAATTCTTTGCCATGTGAAGTATGTGGTGAGCCCACCTCGTTCAAATGTGGTCTTTGCGACAAAAGGGTTTGTGTATTCAAAAAGCAGAAGTTTACTGGTGCTGGGTGTGCAGTATCATATCATGATGATATGTTCTTTGGCCTTTCGAGGAGTGATCACAAAGACCTTTTCGGCAAGACGCGCCCTTGGGCGAAACCAAATGCTAATAAGATACAAAGCAATGTAAAGCGCATCGAGGCAATAAAGAAGGTACTTGCAGCTGCGGAGGGATGGTAATGTTTGGGGGAGTGAGTATGTGCGGAGGGTGTTCCCAAGTAAGGGTTATCTAAAGGTTAGCATTATATACGTAGGAATAGTACTAAACAAAAAATCGTGATCTATACTACCAGTATAGGTACCTATACTACCAGTATAGGTAGGTGAGCCAAGACCAAACGATAACAATAATCAAGTATCTGGTAATTTAAAAAAAGCAGGCGTCTCCAATGATAA
>JALLAU010003198.1:0-12870 GCA_036939495.1 Thalassiosira hispida | reverse complement strand
CTGAACGCAGATTATCGGACACTCTGCCTGACAAAACTTTATCTGTTATGAATATAGGTAAAAAACAATTCTTTTGAACTCCCTTCTTCGTATTCCACGACGGATCAGATAGTCCTAGTGAGGATTGTGCTTTGTCCAATTGATAAGCCTTTTTTGATTGGGATGAAGGAGGAGATTTATAGTTTAGCAATGCTTCTGCTATTGCTATAAAATCAATAACCTCAACCGTCACGTCACGGCAATAGTGCATACATCCACATGAAGTTGCATCTCCATAAACATTCATACATCCAGGCCTATCTGCCAACTTCCGAATATAGTTTCGGAATTCGATGAGAAGATCTTCTTTCGCTAGAGGCAGTCTTATGTCATATTTTTTTGTTATTGGATTCTTTTCCTGGCGTTTGAAACTTTTTGCCAGTATCACAAGGTTGGTCAGAGGAGATGCCGGTAGACTGCGACGACTTCCTCCCCCAACTGGCGTTACTAATGCAGCATTGGTAGATGTGGCGTCATTGGTAGTGTCTACCTGCAAGTCAGTTTGTTGTTGCTGAATCCCCAACTCTAAATCAATTTCATCTGGTGGCGTGTTCAGTACATCAGTTGGATTGTTTGGCACGTTTCGTACATCAGTTGGGGTGTTTGGCACGTTTGGTATGTTACCAGATGTTGATGGTGCAGCTGCACATAATATCATCAAACTATGAAGCTCCTCCTTCCTCCTCCCACCCTTCATTGCCGCTGCCATCGCGGCGCTTCCTTCCGTCGATACTTCCACGCCGTATTGCAAGGAACAGTGCGAGACATCTGGAGTTATTGCGCAATCTATTCAATCTGGAAGAGGCAACACAAACTCGAACCTCTGCGCCTTTCACTATGGAAAGCACTGCGGATGGGGTAATTTCCAAACCTTCGGGCCACAGACCATTCGAGAACCTGGCTGTAACCCAATCGATGCCGCCTGCAGGGAACAGGACGACTGTGCTGGAAATTCCACGATCTCCAACTGCGATTGCCAGGGTTCATTCATCTTGGAACTCGATGCTGCCATGGGGAACTGTGATGGTGACACCGACGAAGTCTGTGACAGCGAGATATGTGACTACGATGACACCGCAACCGCGATCTTATGTGCATTCTGCCCCGCATATGCGAGTCTTGGCTGTACTGATGGAGAGCCTTCGCCCGGAAAGGGGAAGGGGTCGAGTGCGGATCCTGTTCTTGCGGCATGCCCTTCAGCCAAGGAATGTGCTGATCTCATCTTGGATTGATATTGTCTCAATCGCTTGGAGAAAAGAAGCCTCCAAGCTCCGCTCGCTCGACGCGATATGTCCTCTTCGCCAGTTAGGTATTGAACATAAATAATAAAGATGCAAGCTTCAGCATTCCCTCTCCTTTTGCGTGCTTCTTATTCTTTATTGTATTAATCATCACGAGCAAGTGACAATCAAGTGGAGTTCTGCTTCGTCTCTATTTCAGCAGCTTACAGGGCAGGATCGTCACGAGATTATACCATGATGTGATAGTTTATTAGATGTTATTCAGATGTTATTGACAGTCAGTTTTCCAACGGTCTGGCACTCACCCGTTTACCTCAAAGGCGTCGATCGATCGATCGAATAGCCGAGGAAATCTGCCAGGAGAGAGAGTAGGATCATGTGTATTCGAGCTTTCAACGTCAATTGAATCCAAGAAGCGTGTACATGGTTCGAAGAAGGGGGAGATGTGCCCATGTTCTACTCGCGTGACACGTTGGGAACGGATACTCGGAGTTTGTTGAACTTGGAGAGACGTCCTCCGTCCTCCTTGCAACAAGAGGAATTCGTCAGCGCCAAATCTCCTGCTTGCAAACGAGGCCACAGTCCCAAGAATTCAAGAAGAGTTTACTTGACTCGTAGTGATGAGGAATTAGGAGAATGGTTCTATTACATCGTACATAATCTTATCTGGTCATTAAAGCAGCTTTGTCGGCGGTTTTCAATTCTGGCATTAGGCATACGCCAAAGATTTGTGTTCTCTCAACCAAGGCACTTTCCTTCTTTCTGCAACCCTTCCGTCGTAGCTTGCATCCATCCTCCTGTTTCGTGTTTCCTTTTTCTCAAAATGAAGAGCAGTCTTCGATATCTATCTATGGCTGTTGTGCCTCCTTCTCACACCCATTGCGTCAAAAAATGAGGCCCAATTCTTTTCACAATGAAAATCATTGCCTAGTTTCCCCTCTTGCTTCATTTATCAATTGCTGCCTCGACAATGAAATTGCTCTTTCTTTGTAACTCGTATCTGAAGTATCGTGACCAATCCCCTCTGCCGAAAATGTACCAATCACTGGTCGTAAGAAGTTGGGAGGTAGGAATGACGAGTGGCTATCGAGTTTGGAGTATTTTGGTTTGTATGTAAGCACACGACTACGGAAACACGTTTGACAGCAACCATGAAATGTTCGAGTTCACAGTTCACAATAACAACTTACCGATCTCTTGTAATTACGCCTCGAAACATTCTAGGTCGTTCTCCAAACTTATTCAAATGTATATCTGCATGATAATGCAGCACTGTCATTCTGGGAAGTGCTTTGTCATCATCACTGCTGCCCCTTTTTCTTTTGACGTTCACATGCACTGGAATGTCGAATGCAATCCCGCTGTGCCCTATCCTCCATTTTCCAACCTTTGATTTTTTGTTTCTCTTGCCAGACGACGATGCGTTGTTGCTTTTCTCGTCTTCTATTACCTTGACGTATCCATTCCTAGCGAATTGCACAACCTGTCGTTTTCTGTAGCTGCTGCCTCCCGCCCTTCTTTTTGGGAGATCATGGCCTGATGTTCTATCTGAGTAAGAATCAGAAAATAAATCCCCCTCTTCTTTTGGATATAATCTTGATAGGTGGATGTCAAGTTGCCATTCATCTGTGCGCATTGGGTGTTCCTCATCATACTCGCTGGTCAAGGGGCTTTTGTCGGGGCTGGTACCCTTCGTTGTTGATGTTACTGAAGAGTCATCTCCAGGAGAGGATGATGGGATTCCTTTTCTTATCTCGCTATTCTTCCAAACTCGCAGTCGATGCGTCTTTTTTACAGGTGCATTCTTTTCGTCCTTAATCGAGGACAGTGGAGGTGCCGATTGCAACAGCCTCTCGTCATCGCTATTTTCATGATCATCGTCTTCATCCCACCACGAATGCTCACTAAAATGTTCGTGCCCAGGATATGATGGTTGGGGATCCTTCCCTCGTTTTCTCTTACTCTTATTATGATGTTCGATTTTTCGTTGTGAATCTGTAGAAGCGCCGTGAAACTCTTCCTCGGCTACCCATCGTTCCTCTACCCCTGATGTTGGCTGGTAAGACGGCAATGATGGCTTCGTCCCGCCCCCACTCGATGTGATACCTCGCACGTGAAAAACAAAGGCCACGTTTAGGAACAGAAGTAACGATGTGGATTTGGCTGATGAAAACGCCATGATCTGATCTGGATGCAGTTTCCTTGGCGTTAGATACAGAGGTGAGAGGTGAGAGGTGAGAGGTGAGAGGTGAGAGGTGAGAGGCGGGGGTCGCTCAAGCTCAATACAAGATCAATCAGGTCGGCTAGAGATTTCTTCGAATTTGAAGCAGATTATTTGAAGGGTGGTGTTTCGTGTTTCGAGGAGGAAGAGGGTGTAGGAGTAGGTACCTAGTAGGGGATTCAAAGTCGCAATAATATATCCAAATATGTCAATTAGTGTCCGTCACCTCGAGCTTTATCACCAAGTCGGATACAGAATGATCTCCCCTCCCCCCTCTCTCATTTTTTGATTCTGTGTTCTGTGGCTGTCGTGAAGTATTATCGTAAGAGATGATGGCGTCGTTGAACAATGGTGATGCGGTTGAAAAGTCTACAGAAGAAGGCGCCGTGTCGGGAATAAAACGGAATCTCTCTCCTTCAAAAAATCTAAGCAATGGCGATGGCGATTCTGAGCCTAACAATGCGTCTCCACCCACCAAGAAATTGAGTTCCAACACCAACAGCGAGATGGAGAACGGCAACAACGATGGCACAACATCTTCATCCTCTGCACAACCACCAAAATCCCCATCTAAGAAGGCTGCAAACGATAAAAACGATGAACGCACATCCAAAGATTATTACTTCGACTCCTATTCCCACCATGGCATACACGAAGAAATGCTCAAGGACGAAGTACGCACGCGCACCTATCAAATGGCCATTTTGAACAATAAACATTTATTCGAAGGGAAGATTGTCCTCGACGTGGGGTGTGGGACCGGCATACTCTCCATGTTTGCCGCCCAGGCAGGTGCCTCTCACGTGTATGCGGTGGATTGTTCCTCCATTATTGAACAGGCGAAACGTATTGTTCAAGACAATGATATGGCCGACAAAATAACGTTGATCCAAGGGAAGATGGAAGAGATTGAGCTACCCGTTCCACAGGTTGATATTATTGTTTCAGAGTGGATGGGATACTTTTTATTGTATGAATCCATGCTCAACACTGTGCTGTACGCACGTGACAAGTGGTTGAAACCGGATGGAATCGTTTTCCCGGACAAGGCGGTTATGTATCTTTGTGCCGCGGAGGATGAACAGATGAAGTATGAGAGGATTGACTTCTGGGATAATGTTTATGGATTTGATATGAGTGCGTTGAAGGAGGTTGCTTTGAAAGAGCCTGTAGTGGATATTGTGGGTCCAAAGGTATGTTTCCTTCTTTTTCTGACATATTATTGCATATGATTTGTCCTAAAGTTATCTCATGTGAAATAAAATGGCATTCTCTCCCTCTTTATTTGAATTACGCAACAATTATTCCAGCACGTTGCTACGAATTCCGTCCCTATCCTGAACATTGATCTACAAAAGTGCACAGAGGAAGATCTATCCTTCGCCTCTCCCTTTCGACTACGCGCCAACCGAAGGGATCACATTCATACCCTTGTAGCATACTTTGAATGCGCCTTCACAAGGGTACACAAACCAATGGGATTCTCCACTTCTCCCTTTTCAAAGTATACACATTGGAAACAGACAATCTTTTATCTCGATGAACCTATTTCGGTTTGTGAGGGGGAAGAGATAACGGGGATGATTACGTGTAAACCCAATCCAAAGAATGAACGGGACTTGGACATATCGTTGGAGCTAAACTTTGATGGAACGCATTCAAAAGTCATTAACAAACAAGTGGAATACCGACTGAGGTGAACTTATCTGTTCGTACCTACCGATGTGTTAGAGAACATTGGGATGCTGCATATCTTCACCTGTTCAAAGCGCTGCACTATCTTAAAAAAGGGAAACAGAAATAAGTAGTAGGCTAAAACCATGATGCATGCTTGCAATACACAATGCAATTTTTACAATAGATAGAGATCTGAAGACTAAAGAGAAGCCGACCGCAGGGTAATAAAGTAATAAGATGCTCCCAAGGTGGTGATTATGGATTTATCATAGTGCTCTCCAAAAACGCTTCCTTCGCAATATGCAGATCATGTTCAAATCGCTTTTTCGTTGCCTCCCCCTCGCTTCCTTCACCATACACTGCTCGCTCTCCTACCAAGCGCTAGTAATTTGAGGCTGCTCGCTCGAAGAGGCTGCTCCTCAAGAATAAGGGCTGCACCTAACAAGTGCTAGTAATTTGAGGCTGCTCGCTCGAAGAGGCTGCTCCTCAAGGACAAGGGCTGCACCTAATAAGCACTAGTAATTTGAGGCTGCTCGCTCGAAGAGGCTGCTCCTCAAAGATAAGGGCTTTACCTAACAAGCGCTATTAATTTGAGGCTAGAAGAGGCTGCTACTCCTCAAGGATAAGGGCTGCACCAGGGATCAATAGAACAGGCTGCACCTAACAAGTGCTAGTAATTTGAGGCTGCTCGCTCAAATTAGGCCCAATGTAATTGTGTAAAAATACAAACACACAAATACGCAAACACACCATACAGTCCAACTGAACCGTCTTGAACTGTACGCGCTACCATACCGTCCTGCTAGTGACGTCACTATATACCAAAACTGTCGTACTGGCCCTTTACCTACCCTTGTGACGTCATCATCCTAATATGGACTAGTCACATGATTGCTTGTATTCCATGTTACACATCATGTGATTTTTATGTGATTTTTATGGCGCGATATTTCAATTTCTGTAGATAGAACAACAACAACAACCACAATTGGAATTGGTGCAACGGCTATTATTCAACATATCAATCCGATTCTAAGCCATGGTGGACGGCATTCCTCCTCTGTACATCGTCATGATCCTATTCCGGGTGCAGGACGTGATATCATTTGCGACGACTTTACTGGGCTTCATTCAAATGGTTGCCATCTACGGCTACGGCATACCCCTTCTTCTGTTTTTACTTACCTTTCATACCGTATCAAGCTACGGCGCACCAACGCTAGAGTTTCTGGGTCAACGTCTCCTCCTGTTCTATCGTGCGACCAGTCTATCATGGAAATGGTGGTTGATAGTATTCGTAGCCTTATGGAATGAACAGAGTCCAAAACGAAAACGCAATGGGAAGTATTGGTCAGATATCCGGGAGGATATAGAGCCTATTCGCAAAGAGATCAAAGCCTTATCACGTATTCGTCGTCGTTTGTGGAATAACTCAAGCTATAGGCATCCTGACTTTAGACATATTCAGTGGCAGAGCCGTTTTTGTTCGTCATTGAAATATGTCATGTCTTTGGCGATTGGATCTATCGTCGGAGTATGCATTGAGGCTTTCTGCTGGTTGGCTGTTCCCTTTTCCGTAATGTCGGGTGTGATTGGCTCATTCCTCGGAATATTCGATACGGGTACCAGACTGGGCATTGGCAACATGATCGGCTCAGTAACGTCTCTCAATGACGCCATGGCTCGGATATGTATCCTTCTTGTTGGTTGCTCCAGCTCAACTAGCCGACCCGAAAAGAATTGTCCCAGTTCTTGTGTTTCTAGGTATCGGTGTCGCTCACATGCACTATGGATCGCAACGTTAATCCTCGTAATGGTACCAACTGTTTCTGCGGAGGGAGACGGAAGTGCCCTGCTAAGCCTCCCATCCATTGCAGCCGGAACAGCAGCTTCTCTAGTCATCGCACAAGCTGTTGCTAACAATGGAGAAGACGCGGCTGGATCGGTAGACCCTGACACCAATCCAAACGAATACACTCCATCAGCAATCTTCGCCCAATCCCTCAAAGTTGTTGATGACTCGTCGGGGGTCGACGTTGTCGTTCGCTACAACCACTCCCTCCTAACATCGAAATGTAAACGTTCGTCTAAAGAATATGACGCCTCCCTTGATCTAGATTTGATCATAAAGGAACTGTTCCGTCCAGACGAATGGTGGGAGAGTCGTGAACTACTTCGTCAATCTCTTATTCAATTTGGTTCAGTTTATGGATTCCAGCCAATTCTAGACCGGAACTCAATCAAGTGCAACAGAGAAGGCGCAAAGGAGTACAAGCGTCAGTATGCCGGTGGAGGGCTGAAGGTAGATTGCTCTTTTTACCTCAACCTCAAGGCAAAATTCACTCTTTGGAAGAAGGCAAAGAATCCGAGAAATCCAGATATAAATCCGGAAAAGTCACACCCAGATTGGACTAGAGCGACCTGTATTGTACTATCCCATGGCCTCAAGAAATCAAGGCCAACCTGCTACGAACACGCGGGTGCGTGTCGTCCGTCCGCACAAAACCTCATCAAAGCGAAAGAACGCAGCGGCACCTACATCAAGAATATCAGTTCCTCAAAAATGTTCACCCTATGCAACATGGCTGATAATGGTAGGCTAACAGCTGCTTCTATTAAGCGTATTATCAGCCCCATCTGGCCGAAGAAGAAGGACATTTCCGCTAGGAATGTATTCTACATCCGAGTTAAGGTAATGAAATTGCTTCCCACTTTACGTGAAAATCCTGACTACGATGAATTCAAGGAACGAGTTAATGACTCTGTGCTACTGAATGGGATTGACGATGAAGTTGATTTGGACGATGACATGGCTCATGAGTTGGCGAAGGAGATGTGGTTGGATGTGTTGCAGGCCAATATGAACTCGGAGGATTCTATCGTCACGTTCGTTCAATATTTGGAGCTTATTCAGGAGAATGCGAAAGGCTTTGTTTACGAGCTCGCTATTGATGCCAAAGGCAACGTGCACGGTGTTGTTTGGCAGACAGCTACTATGAGAGATAACTTTGAGCGATTTGGAGGATACATATCGTTGGATACGATGAAAAGAGCCATCAACAAATGGTTGTGGCCGTACATGTCAGTTGTCATGTACAACGAGTTGAACAAGATGTGCATTGGATGTGAAGCNCAACAAATGGTTGTGGCCGTACATGTCAGTTGTCATGTACAACGAGTTGAACAAGATGTGCATTGGATGTGAAGCAATCATGTGTGGAGAGCGTGCTGATGCATATGCATTCATGTGTGCCTTCTTGCTTTCAAATTCGCCAGGACGGCCGGCCGAAGAAGTGCATGTTGTTGCCGGCGATGGCTTTTTCAGTCAGACGATGATCAACGGTTTTGGATTCGTTAATGCCCAGTTTCTCACGGACTGGTTTCATTTGTTCAAAACGGGGCTTACTGATCGCTTTGGCGAGAGTGGATGCGGCGTCATCAAATCTGAACTGTGTCAAATGATCAAGGCAAAGTCGGAGGCCTACTTCAATACTGCACTTGGTAACGCTCGCTTGAAGCTACAACGTATGGGTAGACGCGACCTAGAATTGGAGAAGACGTTGGAAATCTTTGCTCAAGAAAAGGAAACCTACGCTCAATTTTGCCTGGACAAAATCAAAGGCACACGTGGTCTACATGGTTCATCGATGTCCGAGCAGAATCACTCCAGTACGCTATGCTTCCTGAATGACGGCCACACCAAAAATAACAAGTACTGTGAGCAGCCAATCACTCTTGTAAAGGACCTCTTCGCCCGCCAACAGCGCCATGTCGTAATAATGAACAAACTACTGTTCGAACAAGAATCAGAAATGCTGAACGAGGTCGAGACTCTAGAGCAGTCAGAAAGGACAGAGGCCAATCTTGATCTTCTCAAGGCCGCAAGAAAACTCTGCAAGGCTGATTACGAACGTTACAAAGCTAACAGAAAGAGAGCCGACGAAAAATATCAAATGTCAAAGGACGGAGATGTATTTTGCATAGCCTGTATCGATTATCCGAACTGTCCACCTCGTCGTTTTCAGTCAAAAGATGACGAATGTTCTTGTGAGGAAAGGGTTACTCAAGAAGGACAATGTCCTCACAAGATAATACTCCGAAATGGATTTTGTGAAGACGACTTTGAAAATAGGCACATTCGGAGATCAAAAGTGACTGGATCGCTCAACGGGTGGCGACCTGTGCAGTCTGACCTAACTAGGAACCTATTGGGAGTTGGAGAAGAAATATCTGATGCAGGACCCGACGACACTTCCCTTCATTTGGAGAACTATAACGATCTATCCAATGAACCCACGATTTCAAAGGAAAACGCCCCGGTTGACTTATCCACCAACCATGTCAAGCCGCTTGGCCTTAATGGTTTGCGTGATGTTTTGTCCAGCGTCAGTTCATACTACACAAACTCCAAAGATGATATCAAATTCATCATTGCTGCTATGGCCATCAAAATGAAACAGCTCGTTTTTGAGGGAGTCAAGAATGCCAGTGAAATTTCCGTCGAAGCCCAAACTGCAACCCAGGAATGTGTGATGTCCATTACCAAGGATATAATATCACAGTATCAGTCAGCATTTTCGTCAAGATCCGCTGGGTTTGGAGTACATGGTGTTGCTCAGCTAAGAATCAACCAGCCAGCCAAGGCAAATTTAGCCCATGCATCCATGGGTCGGTGGAAACGCACGAAGGAAGTAATGATCGATAAAAGTAACAAAAGGAAGAAGGAGGCAACTCAAGCTTGTCCAGTTCTGCACTCTGCTGCTGACCTACATATTGGATCAATTACTGCTCTCCAGAATACAAAGATAACCAGAAGATGTGGTTTCTGTTCCGAATCCCATGGATATACTATTGCCAACTGTCCAAAGAGAAAGATTCTTCAGAACAATGGACAAGAGTATGATCTCACCAAGAAACATGACATCACATCCCTCTTTCGTACCGTAGAAACAGCCATGTCGATCGTAGGAGTATTTGATTCCAATGCGGAATCGTTTGCAGAGAATCTTAGTCCTGATCAGTATCGTATGCACTGTATCATCCACGAGGCTTTATCCCCATGTGAGCAGGCGTCTGGTAGTGGCACGGTGAACTCATTATTCTTCTTAATCAGTCTGGTGGCTCCGAATGGTGAGGTCGATCCCCAAGTTTCACGCTTAGTCATCAGTGGGACTGTTATGTCAAAGATCATCAACAAAGTTGGTACAGGCCTGAAGGCAAAGCCGAAGTTCGTTTACGACAATACAATCCATTGCTTTTCATCGATTAGGAATACACACTTGAATACATCATCGTCGAATTCGATTGCATCACAACACACTGTCATGCCTAGGAACAACAGCCATGGTCATCGGACTCTCTCATCTCCATTTATGTCTCAGCAGTTGGCTCCATTCGTGCCACATCTCTCGCATAATACCTTAGCCGCATCGTCAACGGAATTGGCAATGAATATTCCAGCGTTTGGAGTGCTATCTGAATTGAATACCTTTTATGATGGACTGTATGGTACGAGGACGGTGTCTGGTACGGCACCGTATGCGGTGAGTAATACGCGAGGAGACCCTTTCCAACGGTATGCTACTGATAACGTCATGGAGAACGAAAACCTTGACGGGATGGATGAGTTTGGTGCCATGTAATCTTCACTAATTAATTATGAATCATTTCTTAATTCTTCTTTTCTTTTTAACTGGGTTCTTCTCCATGGGAGGGATTGGATCCATCAGTTGGGTTAGAGTATTATTACCATCTTTGTCCAGATATCCCAAGGCATTGAACCACAAGTGACCCGAGTTACTGTTATGCAACTTTTCTATTGCATGTTTGTCCACCGTGGAATAACGATTGCATCGTTCGTCCTGCGAGCTTTGTCGAAAAAAGCTAGGAGCGGATAGCCAACGAAAAACGAGCACGATACGAACCCTGTTCCTTTTGGTTCGTTCCTTTGCAAAATCCAATCCGTGATAATATATCTCATCGTCATTTGCTGTGTGAACATATAGTGATCCGTGTGACAAGGGAACAGTCTTGGTTAGCTTTGGGTCTTTTTTGTTGACGATGGCTTTTGCTTGTGTGAATTTGTAATCCTGACCTTTAGCCCAATTGGAACGAACAAGATGGAAATCCATTGCATCACCAATCGTGACCATCAGTACATCTGAACCAAGGATGTGGGAATTCATTTCTTTGTCAACATTTCCACCCCTTTGTTTTCCAGAAATATTGTCACGGTGACCATTATCCTTGTGCAAACGCATTTCAGACTTGAGGTGCGTGATACGGCTCTTTTCATGATTCGACTTTTTCTTTTTTGGCATCTTCTGATATGATGTATCATCTATCAAGAAAAGGTCGGGATACATGAGCATCTGACAGTTATACGGTGGGCACACTTGGCACATGGCTGATAGGTGTGGCCAAGCAGCTTTCCAAGCTTCCACTCCAACATCGTACGCAGCTTTCGGCATTGGTCTGCATCTTGCATCAAGGGTGGGGCGACCAGGGGAGCCATAGGTAAACAGCTCTTGGCATTCCGTACCCAGGGATGGGAAGTAATGGGTTGGCCCGAATGTACAACTGAATGACGTCCTATATGGCTGTGGATATTTCAAGTCCATGATACATCCAACCTTGCTGTAGACGTAGCCCCCAACACCATAGTGAAATGAATCAAAAGTGGTACCACTACCGTCCAACAAAGCCTCAAATTCTGAAAAGGTGCGGCATCCTCTAATTCGGTCAATAAGATTATGTGGCAGTAATACTTTTTCGGCCTCCTCAATCAATTGTTTTAATTTAGAGGGGGTGGACTCTGGTTGTATGATTGTTCCAGAATGGTGGGTGTAATCCTGTGGTGGAACGCCGTCGAATTGAATGGTTTCGTACGCAATGCGTGGGTAGCCTTCGGAAGATTCTAATCGAGGAAACAACGCATAGGACAATACATCCCCCATCGTTCCTGGTTTCGTTTTGGTGGGACGACAATCGGAAGGTTTGAATTTTAGATGACAACCTGATTTCATAACCATGTGTTCCTTGAATGATTTTGCAGACGAGACATAGGGTTCCCGAGTCGATGGAAACACGGGAGAACGCATGGCATCATTCGTTGACGTACTCGCCCACGCATTAAATTCCTCCTCCCACCCCGCCAAAGGATCGCAGCATCGATGCAAGGTTCTAATAGGAGCAAGAATACCCGTGTGAATAGAGTCTAGCAACGCAATCCGTTCCGGTTTCATGTTGGAAATTCGACTGCGACAAGTAGCTAGGAAGGTGGCGTTCTCCCTCTCGTAAGGGTCACGTGGTTGCCTTTTTCGCCTGCATCTTATTTTTCTCCTGCATTCGTTTGTACTTGTCTTTGGATTCTTTCGAGAGCTGCTGACATTCTTTGCCTTTAATCAATTTCGTGAAGCGAGGATGTATCATCTCCTTCTTCGGAAGGCGTCCACGGAGGGTGATAAATTCGGCAAGGCGACCACAGTTGAGACGGAATCTATCATCGTGAGACAACGTGGGTTTTTTAGATGGTGGGCCCGCTGTCGTGGGCTGGGTATTCGGAGGCAGGGCAGGGATATTGACTCTCTTTGACATCGTGGTGGACGAAGGAGGTGAGATGAATACAAAAGCGATGATGGTGACGCGCCAGGGATATTAACGCTTCTGCTTCCGTTCGGCGTAGTGGTGGAC
>JALLAU010003156.1:0-14088 GCA_036939495.1 Thalassiosira hispida | reverse complement strand
GCAGCTGAATAGCGTCGTGAAGTACCTTTGGCAGCTGAATATCGTTATTGGTAGTGGAGTAAGAAACGGAATTGTCCATCCGTTCACAACGATCGTCAAGTTGGAGTACTAGGTGTTTATCCTCAATTGGGGGGGGGGGTGCTCACTAGCTTCCGCCAACAAAACAACGAAGGATCCAATATATCATCAATGGTTCTTTCGGAAAAGCTATAGTTTACCATTAAGAAAATGCCGAAGGAGTCAATATAAAATTGGTGCATCCTTCGCAAATCACTAGCTTCGCCTCATAAGAGTTTTCAAAAAGTTTTGACTAAAATAGTGGATTAGCACATCTTCAATATATATTTCCGACCAAAGATTTGTCATGTGATGAGTCACACCTCCCTTCCGAGATAACACACCAACCAACTGCGCCTGGTGTTTTCATTTTTATGGCCCAGGCCCGTCCAACGTGTGGCCGATGCTGTTGTCATTGGTTCATTTTACGTGCTACTGACCACCGACATAACAAACACACCTCCTCCCCTCCTTACTCACATGGACCTTCCCGGCTCTCTCTACGACCCCCATCATCACCATAACCATAACAACCAACTGTTATGCCTCCTATTTGTGGCGCTTTCCGCCCCATCATGAAGGTACCACCAAACAGGTCACAAGCGAAGCGTCGGCGGATCAGGAGGAAAGAAGCCGCCTCAGTCAACTGTTTTCTGCTTCGTTTGTTTAATAGTTTTTTTATTTTTTTACACGCTGTCTAACTTAAAAATCCGTTGTCGCCATGCTACGGATTCATGACGCTTTGCTCTCCCTCAAGAAGGTGCGCCAAGCATCATGAGAGAAATATCGATTGGTTAGGAGTTGGGAGCGACATGCAAGTATTCTCTGTTTGGCCGTCTCATTTAATATCCGCAATTATTTTATGTTTGGCCGTCTCATTTGATATCCGTTGTCACCACCTTGCTACAGTGGTAGATTGACATGGCCGACGGCAGCTTCTGAGGAACGAATTGTCGGCGGGTCACCCAGGGCAAGTATTTTTGATATTGTCTGTTTCTATTTATAAGATAGTTGGTGCATTAATTGTTTGTTTATTATTCCTCATGCTGTCTCTAATCTAAAATCATTTGTCGCCTATTAACAGACGCAGATTACCATTGCAACAGCAACCCCCCGGGTTGAGAAGGTGCCGTCATTAATGTTTATTTTTCTTTTAAGCAGCCGTCTAACTCAGATCCAGTGTTGCCCTTCTACAGACGCAGATTTACACGGCTGATCACGGCAGCTTCCGATAGACAAGAAGATGTGACGGTTCCACTCATCTGCTTCTTTCACTGTAAGTTTTTTATTTTATTCACAGATGAGTTTATTGCCTCTCAATTCTGTCTTTCACTAATCTTCTACTAATCTGAATCCGTGTAATTTTTATCCCCGTTGCAGATCACGTATTTTAATGGGGAGACAAGGGGGTGACTAACAAGGCCGTGGCGTTGTTGGCTGGTGGATTGCAAAGAGTGACTATGTGGCTCGCCGATGCCGTTGACGTATCGTTGTGAGGGGCTGGTGCGTTATGGGGATGAAGATGAATGCGTTGTGTCTTTTGGCTCGGCCGCTCCCTTCTATGGATTGATTGTGGTGTTGTGGTTCCCGTGGACATTTGGTGTGATTGAGGAATTGGAATTGTTGGAAACAGGGGAAAGGGGAATGAATAAATAAATAACCATAAATATTAATAAATCATTGTTTACACATTCTATTTAACTGTTGATGACTGGTGTACTAATTAATTAGAATTGCATTGATATAGGACAAATTAAATGTATTACCAGTCTTAAATGTGTGCAAATAACAAAGTAGTTACTGGCGATATTAACGGCCATCACTGCTGTTGTTTTACTTCCATGGACGATGTGACGAACTTGCAAAATATGCCAGATGCGAGAGTAAAGTTTTTTGCCTTTTCCTACCTAAAAGTGTACTTACAAAATTGGTTGTTCTGGGTTTTGTGATGGTGTATTCCGCAGGAAGTTACCCAAAGTCTAGCGTGATGGTAAATCACATCATTATTACAACTTAGGGGTTATACAACTTATGAGTTGTTCATCGTCTACTTTTGCTGGCCTTTGGCACGTGTTCGTCATCGTCAATCGCTGGTCCCCGTTGTCACCAATCTACACGCCGGCCTATCTGCCATCAACTGTGCCAGAAGGCAGTAAACGAGAAAGGTATATGTTTCGCTGATACTTCCTCCGCTCATCAGAATGCTCTCAGTACGCTGGAATTCCAATTCCAACACCCCTGCAGCAACTTCTCAGGGGGGCGGGCTGTCTACGTCTACGGCAGGTGCTGCCAGATGGTTGACATTATCCTCCAAAAGCACCCGGAAATCTGTTGAAGTTTCATGGCTCAAGCCAACTCCGAGGTTCCTTTTGTGGGCTTGGAATTGTGTGTTGAGGAAGAAGCAAGGTCGTCCCCCATTGTGACCCAAATCTGTTGGAGACTTGGTGGGGTATGGCAATGATATGTGAATACTCACATGACATACTGCCTCCGTCAACAAATGGTATTATGCTCCTGAAAAAACATCAATCTATTGAAGTATTGTGGATCATGATAACTCAGGGGGGGGCTCTTACAGGCTTGGAATGGTGTTTTGAGGTGAAAAAAAGGTCACCCATTACTACCCACAGCTGTTTGAGAATTGGTAAGGGTATGTCAATGATATGACAGCAATCCCATGACCCATGACATCCTGACTCCATCAACTCATGGCATTTCTCTCCAGACGCCGCACTAATCAATATGTTGAAGTTTCGTGGCTCAAGCCAAATCTAAGGCACCTCTAGTGGGATTGGAATGGTGTATTGAGGTGGAAGTAGAAGCAAAGCCACCCATTTTCAACCATAGCTGTTGGAGACTTGATAGGGGTGTGGCAATTATATGACACCAGTCCGCTGGTATCTTGCCTGAATCAACCCATGCAGGTCAGGTGATCTAGTTGGTCGAACTGTGGTTTGATTGTTCGAAAGTCCCTGATCCGATTCCCTCATGAGCACACATGTGGTGTGTACAGAGCATAGAATGGGTAACCCCATCCACAGAGAATATGTTCCGCTTCGGCACACAACCTGCTTCGTAGGACATCTACCAACCCCAGGTTCAAATCCTGGGGGATTTAGACTGGTATGGTAATAGTAATGAAAATCATCCGACCATCTGAGAACAGGATAACCAGGGACCTATACTGTACTAGGGAGTTAGTTGCTGCTAAGTGAGTGCTGTGCCGCCTTAACATTAACATCAGCGAGACATCTCAAATAACTGGAAGGGTGGTGCATGAATCGCAAGTCTGCGCGGTGGCGCATGCAGGATATGTAGCCTGACTGGTGAGAGCAGCTGTTGGCGAGATCCATCGATCATAGCTTTCCAGGTAATTCTCTGGCGGGAACGCTCTAAAAAATCCCCACTCTACGTAGGTCTACGTAGGAATAGGATCTTGACGCTCAACACCATCGATCACAAACCTCCCAAACCATGACGATGAGCCGTCACCCCAACTTCGTCTTATGCTCCAGAAGGACCCAACAATCTGTTGAAGTTTTGTGGCTCAAGCCAAATCTGAAGCCCCTCTTGTGGGATTGGAATGGTGTGTGGAGGTGGAAGCAATGCTGCCCACTGCCCATTGTGACCCAAAGCTGTACAACATTGATTGTATATGGCAACGATATGACAGCAATCATATGACATCCTGCCTCCATCGACACGTGGCATTATGCTCCAGAAGTTCATGACAATCTGTTGAATTTTCATGTTTCAAGCCCAATCTGAGGCTAATCTAAGGCCTCTCTTGCGGGCTTGGAATGGTGTGTTGATGTCGAAGCATATCCACCCATTGTGACCCAAAGCCGTTGAAGACTTGGTTCTGTATGACAATGATATGCCAACAATCACACAACATCCAGGCTGCATCAACCCATGGCATTATGCGCCAGAAGCACCCAACAATCTGTTGAAGTTTTGTGGCTCAAGCCAAATCTGAGGCCCCTCTTGTAGGATTGGAATAGTGCACGGATGCGGAAGTAAGGCTACACATTGTGATTGTGACCCAAAGTTGTACGACACTTGATTATGTATGTTAATGATACGACAGCAATCATATGACATCCTGCCTCCATCAATAAATGAACACATGGCATTATGCTCCAGAAGTTCACAGCAGTGGAAGTTTTGTGGCTCAATCCTACTCTGAGGCTAATCTGAGGCCCCCTAGGGGGCTTGGAATGGTGTGTTGATGCAGAAGCATGGTCACCGATTGTGACCCAAAGCTGTTGAAGACTTGGTTCTGTATGACAATGATATGCCAACAATCCCATGTCATCCTGCCTCCATCAACCCATGGCATTGGCATTATGTGCTAGAAGCACCCATCAATCTGTTGAAGTTTTGTGGCTCAAGCCAAATCTGAGGCCCCTCTTGTGGGATTGGAATGGCGTACGAGTTTAGCGCGCCTTTTGACCCGCAAATACTGTAACATGTAGGTAATTTTAGGGTCCCACAGGACAAAAGTTGAGGTTGCATGGTGTACAAAAGTGTGATTATTTAACTGGCGTAGGTAATCAAACTCGAAAACCCACCCTATCAGGACTGGGGGGTTTCAGCCATCAATGATGTTAACCTTTCCTTACCTGCTGGGTTGTCATTGGGCCGTCATCAACTTCAAACATTCAATCATCAGAAATACCTCTCAGGTTGTCCCCGGTAAAACTTGCCCTCCTAGTTCTGGGAGGGTACATACTACCTGAATTTGCACAGGCAGGAAACATTGGATATTCCGGCCGGTCGCCGGCTGACGATGACTGTTTGTTCCTCTGGTCGTCGCGTCATCGCCGATCGATGATGCGGGATGCAGACGGCCGATCCATTGGCCTATCCGGTGGCGCTCGCCCAGTCGGCGCCGGGATCAACGCGACCTTTGGTTCTGTCGCTTAACGTGTTGCTGACAGTCGGTGAGCGCAAAGTGGTTGGCCGGGTCGCTGGTCGCCGTCGGAGCAAAACAGTTGCTTTGTTCCGTCCTCAGAAGCAGCAGGTAAACAGCCGTCCACTGTCAGCGCGCGCGCTTAGGCCACGGTTTTTTTGCCGGGCGCGCAACATTTTTTTGGTTGTTGCTGGAGTAGGTACGTATCGTACCATCCCTCAGATCTGGGAGGTGACCTCCCAGATCTTGCGCACGGTAGATAAATATTTACCCAAAAAGTCGCGCGTACAATGGGGTTGGTCGCGCAAGAAAAATCAATAAATACGTAAAGAAAAATGCGTAAAATGCGTAAAATAAATACAAATTGGGAGAAGCAGTACTAAATATTTACTCAAAATTTACATTATTGCTTGCTACATCGATCCCCAAATACTCTCTAAGTGGTGCCCATCACTGCACATAAACACACCATCTCACCACGGTTTCCAACGAAAAACTATTTTGTTACTCTTTGCACATTATCCCCCCACCGTCTCTGTGACATTACAAAGAACAGAAACCGAAATAGTGTTTAGATATTGAATTGCATAAGTGTCGTATTATTGATAAAAAGGAAAGCAGACCACGGAAGACTTACAAATTNGGGTGTGGAGGATGTGAATACCCACATTGCATTCAGTATTGATTCTTCAGTGATGGCCTTCTTGGTGGATACACTTGCCGGCAATAACGATGATTCCCGGAATCGGTGGACCTGCAAATTTATGGCATGATACAACAACAACTGAGTTAATAAGATTTGGTAAAATGATGTGCATTTGTTTGCATATCCCGGATCCACCCACCTGACAATATCCAGCCTTGATGACACGTCCGATCTCTGTCATCCCAAGGGGGATGAAGGCATTTGATTTGGCTATTGATAGTAAGCTAGTAATGAGCAGAAGAGGAAGAGGAGGGGTGGTGATGCAGTGGACTACTCGGCATGGCATGGATTCATGATGGAGGTTTAGGATTAAGGGTGAGGTGGGAACAGGGGCATCATATCCAGGATAGTAGCAGTATTTAAATGTAATTGATTAGCAAACAAATAAGTGACAATAAAGGATGTTACCGAACTGCCATTCATTGGTAGTTTCACTAGTAGTTAAACCGGTGGTACATCTTAAAATAATCTGCGTCAAGATGCTACCTTTGGCAATGCTAAAGATTTTTAGCGAACGATTTCGCTGAATTGTGCATTGACCGTTCTGCTCAAATTTTCCGGCAGCGATCGGTCTAGACCACCACCACCGGACCAGGAGTTGAAGTCGCAGCTGAGCCGGGCGACTAGGGAGCCTTATTTTTGCCCACCCCGAGAATGCGGTGAAAATCTAGAGCAACATCGTTGGCTACCGCAATCATGAGGCCTACAATGCTGTTGGTTGCATTATTGGCCAATATTGGAATGGCTGTGAATGGTTTTGTTGCGAATACTGGCATCATAATTCGAATTGGAAGAATGAGGGTTTTGAAATGTGGCGAGACATTTGTGAAAGACTTGGAGATTGAGCCTAGAGCTGACGATGTTGGTATTAAAGTTGACGCTGACGATGTAATCGTTGAGGAGACATCAGCTTGTGGACATGATGAGGAGATTGTTTCCTCTGAATGTGAAAATTCTACAGTTCGTGGATCTGTGGCAGGTAGAGTGTATGTTGGTTCATATGCTACAGTCACATGATCTGTTGTGAGTGGTGGATGCCGCGGATTCAACAGTGGTGTGAATGATGATGAGGTCTTCATGATTGGCTCTGGCACAGATTCTATAGTCGCAATATCTGTTGTGAATGGTGGATGCCATGAGATGCGCTCTGAGGTCGAGGACAGTATCGGCAGAGCAGATAGCTGGAAAGCTGGTGATATTAGCAAAGCAAAATATGGCCTGAAATCCGGAATGGGTAGAGCACGTGATGCGGATAGCTTGGACCAAGCTCGCGGAAATTATTGCATGGCAGACACGTATAGCTTGGATAGAGCTTGTGGAGCACTTGGCGTCATAAGCACATGATGCTTACCGCCGTATTGTAGGATGCATCTGAGCGTCACAGGCATTACTTGAGCACCACGATCAAGAAGCATCCAAAGGTGCAGAGATAGCCTTGATCTACTCGTTGCCATGGACCCTTCGAGTGCACTCCCGCCACCTGCATAAAAGCACACCGCTGGGTAGTTTCTGCAGGCGTGGGGTTACCTAGAGCAAGTGGTCCGCAATGAGACCGTCCCTCTCCAATGGCCATCATGATCTCAGATGTTTAGGTCACGCAAAGGGGGTCCCCCCCCGATCAGAATGAAAATCCAAATTTCTACCAAAGTATTGACTCTACGAAGATTATGATATGATACCTGAACAATGTTATGGACAACTTAGGTCAACTATTCAGGTATTATTAGAGGATTTTGTGATTTCTGCTACTATGGGATATTTTGGTAGGCTCGCCACCCAGCATAGCTGTCGAATCACCGTAACCTGCCGTATATTACAAGTTGTATGTTGCCACTTTATCTTTAGGAATAAACGTGTAGACAAGCAGCTATCGTGAGCAAAGAGAGTCGCTTCCTACTTCGCATTTCGCCAAAGGATGGAAAATATGCAATATCACCTCATAATGATGTCAAGGTAACATGTAACCAAGCTAGTATGGAACAGAAAAGGGGTGAAGTTCCTGACTCCTCAATAAACCATTCAAAGCACGCAGTGAGGTGGCATGAGACGAGATGTCCATTGATTGCTTGTGGGTGCTTTTAAAAACTATTGACATGGGTTCTTGGAGAGAGAGAGCAAATGGAGTGTTTCCAACCACCACTTTTTCTACCCCTGCCAATACCACTATCAAGATTCGGACAGCTGTGGGTCGCACTGGGCAGCATTGCCTCCATCAGAGATAGAAAAAAGTAAAGTTAACTTTTCAACTTTTCCAGAGTTAGAGCCATTATTGGCTAACTTTAACTTTGGCTACTCTTGCTATCTCCCAATATTGCTTACTCTAACTTTGGCTACTTTTTTATTTTCGAAACTAGCTAACTCTAACTCTGGCTACTTTTTTATTTTTTGAAACGACCAACTCTAACTCTAGCAACTTTTATTATTCGTAGAATTCCTTACTCTAACTCTGACTACTTTCTTCTTTTGTAGAAATACGTTGCTCTGACTCTGGCTACTTTATTATTTTCTAGAATTTCCTACTCTGACTCTACCTACTTTGTTGTCAAGCGAGTTTCTCTTACTTACACAACACATCTAGCGTGTAACATCCTTCTTATTATTCATGTATTATCTTTTGGTGCGTATTGTTTTCCTGTGCAATCCTGTGCTTTTACAAAGCAAGCACACGCTCTGGCCGTTTAACACCGCCGACCGTTGCCACCCATCATCCTTCTCATTCTAATCCGAATCATCGTATCCTTCGCCATAGTTGTCCATCTCCTCGTAATTTCGAGATCAAGCTCGACGCAAATAACTCTTTCCCCGTTCCGCCCCACTACAATTTATTGCCATCCTCTATTTGTCGCACCCATCCTCAACCGTCCCATCATTAGCCGTATAATTCTTCATTGCTGCCAATTCTCCTCCGCAAAAAAGGTGAGTGTGCCTGTAATTATTTATCAATGCTGCACATTAAATACTCACCTCAAATAATTCTCTACCCTCTCATTATTTTTCATATTACATTCCAGGTATGTCTATCCCTGTACTTACTACTATTTTCTTTCCGCGGCGACCTTAAGAAGTACCCATAATCGATAAGCATGTGGATTTGTTGAAGGGAGTGGTTTGGATAAGTCCCCCAAGACGATGTGTCGATGGGGCAACAATGTGACGGGGGGGTTGACCAGTCTCATCTTGGCTGGCGCTGGGAAATTGATGTTCAACTTTTCTTTATCGTATTCTCACTATCATATTGCTTTCTCAATCCTTAACTGTCTGTAGGTACGAACGATTGCCAAGATGTCATCCGATGGAAGGAAACGTGCCCCCCAGCATGCGCCAAACACTCCGACAACTGCCACCAAGAAGAAGAAGACGAAGAAGGTGCAAAGTTCTTTCAATCTCCACCCAACCACTGCCCTCTTACTTGAAGGTCTGAGAAAGGCACACACTGGCAAGCGAATCCTATTGACGAGCAAGGCACTGTTCAAGACCAACCGGATCCCTGAGGGCGAGGAGAACTATCTCTGGCAGTACCACATCTACGAAGTCAACGGTGATGGCAAAACTGCTGAAATTGAATTCGACGAGCGGTACATTGAGGAGGGGGGCCATACCTTCTACAACTATCCAAACAGCGACGCGAACACAGACAATTCCATCGATGATTATAAACTCTCTGGTGTCAAGGATGACCATGAACTGTTCAATGTACACCTTTCCAGAGGCAACAAGATACTCAACGATTCGAAAGCGGCGCAGCGCAAGGAAGACGAAGAGAAGAAGGTCTACGCAAGTGATGATTTCTCGGACATAATGCGGAAGTTTGAAGAGGACCGATGTGATCCGTATGTTCTCTTGGTTGGCGAATTTGAGTCCTGTGGAGAACTTCAGCACCACACCATCGCATCAGGGCCACACGCTGGCAAGCTTAACTACAAGCAGATGTGGAGGCACAAGCACTCCTCTTATGAATTCCTCTGGCACAGGCAGTACGGCAAGACTAACTTTGTCAACGACAGGCTCTATAAAGCCACACGCACGATCATTTCAAGGAAATCGGCTGGTCACGAACGCTTAACTAAGATCATGCAGTATGGCAAGAAGCCAGTTGATGCATCTGATGTGAATGCTGTTTATCCGAGAGCAATTGATATGGTGAAACGTGTCTCTGCAGTTTTCGCGGGGGTTGGGTCCAAGACTCCACTTGCTATCTTTGACAATGTTTTTATGCGGCAGTACCTCAAGATGCTTGACCCTAAGCATACTCCACCATACAGACTGGAGCGTGTTAGAATCATGGAGGTTTTGATGGACGCGGCCATGATGGAGTTTGTACGTATTACAAAGGTACGTGTGTATGACGCTGTTGTTGTTGTTTCATACTTTGCTTTGTAAACGTTATTACGTTGATCCTACTTCCATTATTATTATTTTGATCCCATTTCCTTGCCGCTCATGTTTCATAGGAACGTCGTGAGTTGCTCGGTCCTGGGTTCATGTGCGGTAACATTGACTTTTGGACAGATGGCCATCGTAAGGAGTCATATGGGGCATTAGTCGTGGATTTGCTCGCGGAGCGATACGATATGGAGAATGGCCAGTCTCTATTCATGAGTAGGGAGACGAAAGATAAATTGATAAAAGAGAAATTGGATGACAGTCCACTTGTGACTGGGAAGCCCATGCTTGACCACCTTGAGTACTGCCTGAACTTTGAACGTTTCACCAAGGCTAAGACAGTTGTTAATGTCACTGAGTGGATGTTTGAGAGTACGGATGAGGGCAAGGTTCAGAAGGAAGACTTTGGCCGTCTAGCAGCAGATGGAGGGTCTAATGCTGTTGGAGCTGTCCAAGAGTACGAGGTTGTTGGGCGAGAGCAAGGTGGACGGACCAACAATACCGACTTTACTATTTGCCACGCACACCAACAAGAGCGCTCTGGCGGATTTGCTGCGGGCACTGCCAAGTTTGCATCGCTTCCCAACGAGCCACTTGGAAAGGTGCTGGGAAAGAACCATTCGGTCCAAGTGCGCATGAACCGAAATGGAGGACGTATGGATTGTTATGGTGGTGTTCAAGATAATAAGTCACGTGACCCTAAGCTCAATATGGCCCCAGCAAACGAAGTGAGATGGCATGGTAAGCTTTGTCGGACTTGTAACGACTTTGTGTGTCGCACATTCAAATGCCATATGTACTCATTATTATACTGGATTGTTCATTGTTTAGGCACACTTGATGAGTGTATCAGGGGCAACATGATCATGGGTGATCTCAGCGACTCACTTGAGATATTATTGTCTCCTGAAGGAATGGATTATGCATTGCTCAATGAGGCGGAGCGTGCAGCGAACGACATCACTAACTACTCCTACACCGACAGGGATAAGAAGATCCTTCGTCACTTCGAGGGTGCTGCGGTGCCGGCCAAGAGGTTGTGCAAATTCCTGCAAGATGGCAGGAACTCGTGGGCGTACGCGACATATGAGCTTCGACTCGCACTTCAAGACACCGCCTCTCCTACAATTGCCATCTATGCTGATATTTCTCGCATGGATCGCATCAAGGACCTACGCAAACGTGGCGAGAAGACTGTACTGGTGAAGAAGTCTGGAGTAGACGTTTGCCAAGATGTAGCTAAGAACTACACCAAGGTGGAGTTGATGGACCCAATGGTAGAGGAATATTGCAAGTTATACACTAAGGATTTTTCCGAACGTATCGGCTTCGATGGCAGGTACCTACCAGCTTTATTGACAAATCATGTCTTACTAAATCCCATGTTTGGTCTACAATCACGGATTGTCTGTGCTGGCCTCCTGACGGAAGACCAGTATGCAAAGGCAAAGATGAGTAAGTGATACCACTGTTCTTCTTTCATTGCCAACTAATTTGTTTAAGATTATATTCTCAAAGTACTTATTTTCATTGCTCTTGTATTGTAATTTGACAGATCTGCTCCGCAGTATGCAGGATATCCTTGATAGGAACTCCCCTGTTATTGCATCACCTGACAGTGACAGTAGTGACAGCGAAGATAGCGAGGAGGAGGACGACATTATCATCGACGATAATATGAACTACAACAAGGCGGTGGCAGAGTTCAAACTGTATGAGACTTACAAGCGGAAGAAGCACAGGCCAATTTTGGATCGTTCCAAGTCGAGCATCCTATCAGGAGAGGATAGCCAAGGCAAGGCCTATGAAATTCTGGTTGGACCCGTTCTGTCCAGAGGAAAGGATCTCCCGTCTGGTAAGAACATTGCAGATTACATTGACTGTCGGGGTAGAATGGATGTCACCAAATTCGCCCTGGATCACTGCACGCAGTTCCCCACCTTGTGGATCCAAGCGCAAAAGGAGGCCGCCATGAAAAGTGTAGAGGTTGGATGTGAAAGATTCTTCAACCTCTCAGGGTATGTCTCAGCGCCGAAACGTACGCGGCTTGGTGTAAGGACTTATGAACGCCTTGCAATGCTGGCGTCGAACTCTAACTCTGGCTACTTTTTCATGTTTGAAAATGCCCAACTCTAACTTTTGCTACTTTTTCGTTTTTCAAGATGCCTAACTCTAACTCTGGCTACTTTTTTGTCGTTCAAAATGCCCAACTCTAACTTTGGCTACTTTTTTGTTTTTCAAAATGCCTAACTCTAACTTTGGCTACTTTTTAATTAGTAAAAATCATTAACTCAAACTCTCGCTACTTATTTTCTTTGCTACTTTTTTTGTTTTTCATGATGCCTAGCTCTAACTCTGGCTACTTTTTGTCTTTCAAAATGCCCAACTCTAACTTTGGCCACTTTTTTGTTTTTCGAAATGGCCAACTCTAACTCTGACTACTTTTTATTTAGTTAAAATCATTAACTCAAACGCTGGCTACTTTTTTCAAATTCAAATATCTAACTCTTACTTCTTAGTTCAACTTTTTCTCAATTCTGGCCTCCATCTCAACACAACATTCAAAGCCCCCAACTTGAGCCTCAAACTTGGTTTCGCAGCCAAAATGGCCATAGACATAGATTGCTTGGTGCTATCGGACATAAGAACCATTGGAGTGCTGCAAAGTTGAATCTCCTAAATTAATCTCCAATTGTTGTGGCTCGAGATGGGTGGCATTGCTTCCACCTTCACAACACAACATTCAAAGCCCACAAGTTGGGCCTCAGATTTGGCTTCACAACCACCAATATTTGGGCCGAAAAACGACTTAAACACATTGTTTAACATGAAACTAGCAGTACTAGGTGAGAGTATGTCCCTCCTAAATTGTGGTTGACAAAATCCACCAATAACCCTCTCATATTGTTCTGAGTACTGGTGTTTCACTCATGACTCACTACTGACTGGGCCCTTCTCACTCTGACACACACAATCTAAGAAACGTGTTATGCTTTATTGAGGTAAAATATACCTCAGGACTACCTGAGATACCGTTCAATGTCATAATGATGCCAATTCTGTCTCCACACACCATATCTCAGCCCATTTGCAGAGGTTCAACCACTCACCTCTAGCCTATTTGGCCAATTTTCTCGTGGATCAAGTTGGCAAGTAGTCAGACCTATGTGATATGATGTACTACCTACGTACGGGCTGGTATAATGATTATCTAAAGTTCCTGTCAAGTTGTCTGAAGTTGTCGCCGGTGACTGAATCTTGCCGCCTTGGTAGGATTTAATAGATGGCAGAAACGGCCATGTACTGCTGAAAAGGGCAAAGTATATATCTGGAGTCCCAGTTATGAAATTCATGGAGTTGGGTCATATATCTTCCATAGTGTGGTGTGAGATAACCAAAGGGTTATTCTTTATTACGAAATATCCCAAGGATCACGTAGGATTTAGTACTTCAACTTCAATCACGTTCATATATATAAGAACGACCGACCGTAGCGAGACGAGTCCTTTGAATGACATTCATACCAAAAAGGTACTCATACGTCACCACTAAGTAGGATGTAGGCTACAACCACAATAGGTGACATTGCTTCCACATCGGCACACCACTCAACGCACATAGGATCGGATTGGTAGTACAACATTCAAAAAGAAATATGAGAACAAAGATACATACACCCGTAGACCAGCTTGCGTGATCCTGTACATGTGTATTACTCAAAATGCCGTTATTGTGAAAAGTATTCCGACAAAAGATGCGTGTTGTCAACACGACCAATATGATCTATGGGGACCACGGCTGTAATAATTATCCGGCTACAATAATAATTCAAGTGAACTCCTGGTATGTTTGTACGCATTCCCACCGTCATGGTGTATTGGTTCGATCGAAGGATCCATGTGTGCCGACAGTCGGCGGAAGAGTCGCCCGTCGGAAGCAACTTTTGGTGGAAAACTTGCTTCCTGTGTCTCGTCAACGATCGGTTGGGGTGTAGGAATACATTTGAACGGAAATCTCTTTGGTACAA
>JALLAU010003071.1:0-12352 GCA_036939495.1 Thalassiosira hispida | reverse complement strand
GATGAGATGTGTGGTTTTAGTATTTATTATAGAGCAGGCAAAGAATTAAGATGGCACATGGCGACTCCGCAAGATCATTGGCCATCGCACTTCTGACAATGCAAGGAAGACACATGAAGTCCTCATTGAATGGGAATCTGGTGAATGCACATATGAACCAAGCTCTGCCATCTACGAGGGCAACAAGTACATTATTGCTGAGTATGCTAGAGACCATGATCTTCTTGATGAGTGGGATAGTCCTTGATTGAACCTCAAGCTCAAGCAAGTGGCGATGAATAGTAAGAAGCTCCTAGGAATAACCAATCAAGACAAGCCCCGATCACATTGTACTGCTCCTATGTGCATGGTCATGACGTGCCTTGCAACCATGTGCAAGCTATGAAACTCAACCAGAAGAACGGAAACACCAAGTGGGCGAATTCTGAAGGTATCGAGACCTCTCAACTCAAGGAATATGATCAGGGCATAAAATAAGTAAAGTATACTTAAATTTTTAAGTAAAGTAAATCCACAGCGGCTTACTTAAATTTACTTTTACTTAAATTTACTCAAGCCATTGCTTACTTAAATTTACTTGTACTTAACTTTACTTAGACGGAGGTGTACTTAAATTTACCTGTACTTAACTTTACTTAGACGGAGGCTTACTTAAATTTACTTGTACTTAACTTTACTTAGATGAAGGCTTACTTAAATTTACTTTTACTTAAATTTACTTAAGCCTTTGCTTACTTAACCTTACTTGTACTTAACTTTACTTAGATAACCTTGTACGGATGACTTACAGACCACACAGCCTACAAACCACCAACATCACCATCTGTGCTCAATCGCCGCGCCACGGCCTGTTCAGGTGTCCAAATTCGACTCCATTGCATATTGGTATCATAATGAAAGGTGTGTCGAATATCAAAGCCATTGGGCATCGATGAAACGAACTATGCAGTGTGCAGTGGGGCATATAATTCTACCCCTCTCCCTGCTGATTTTCCCTAGTTCTTTGTCTCACTGTTCTATTTCTCTATCGCCGCGCCACGGCCTGTTCAGGTGCCCAAATTCGATTCCATTGCTGATTNAATTATCTATCGCCGCGCCACGGCCTGTTCAGGTGCCCAAATTCGATTCCATTGCTGATTGGTATTATAATAAAAGGTGAGTTGAATATCAAAGCCATTGGGCATCGATGAAACGATCTATGCAGTGTGCATAGGAGGGGGGGGTAATTCCATCACTCTTCCTGCTGATTTTCCTTAGTTCTTTGTCTCACTATTCCATATATCTTTCATTATACTCTGCTCTAATTAGTCATTTAGGGTCATTGCTTGATAATAATATTGGAAAGTGAGACAACAAGCATGCCTAAAATTAAGTCTGCCCGCAAGCGTAAACAACTGCCTGAGTCTGACTCTGAATCTAAGTCCAACTGTAGTTCTGAATCTGAAGAAGAGTCGGAGTCTGAGATTGAAGAAGTGACGCCCCCAAAGTCAAAAGGAAAGAGAAAGGTTGCCGCTTCCTCTGTCAAATCTAAACGAGCACCTAAAGTATCCAAACCCTCCAAGGCAAGCAAATCGACCCCAGCTGTTGCTACCGAGATAAAGAAGAAGAAGAAGAAGTATCGGCAGAAAACCCTTTTTCCTGAGAGCTCGGACGAGGATGAATCATCTCACAACTTACATGTCAAATTGATCTGTCCTAGCAAGACATATGGGGGAGAATCTGCACTATTTACTGATGAGATTTATGGAAACAAACTCCCTGAAGATGCAAAGGGAAAGCTTTTCAAGTATAGGTATCATGACTACCTCCCCGAACAGAAAACTTTTACTCTCAAGTATGTGGATCAAGCTATTGAGTTGAGGGGTGTGGACTGGATAGATTTTCCAGGAAATCCCGAAGATGTGTACATGAAGGGCATCACAGTGAAGCAGATGAAGACAGGGCATCAGCTTTTTTTGAAGGCCCTAGGGAGGATCAAGGAGAAGAAGATTGAGAAGGATGCAGCCAAGATGGGTACCATTAAAGCCATTCAAGATTTGACAGGGGAAGAACAAGAGGAAGTCAGTTTTGATGACATCAATGAAGAAGCAGATGAGAATGGCGGAAGAAGTCAGACAATCCTTGACTTTATATTTGAGTTAGATGATGATAGTACAGAGATAATCAAGCAAGATGTGTCGGCTAGGAGAAAGTGGATACTGAAAGGTACTACTCATTTCTTTTGGCAATACACCCAGAAGAACATCAAGCGATATGATAGTGGCTGTTTCAATAAGTGGTTGATTAAGATCAAAGCCAACAAGTCTTTGACCTACGGATTGAATGATTCAGCAATTGTTCAGCGAGCAGTCCATGTGTTAAATTTGAGGCAAAACTCAAAGACAGTCCCTCTACCAGCAGATGGTTTAAGTGTCTACACTGAAGAGGAAGATCTCCCTCACCACATCAGAGAAAGCTTTGTTGTTTGTGATTCTAGTGTAGGGGTCAACTTTTACAGCAATGTCTTTGTCAAAGAGTTACTACGTGGTTTGAATGATCGCCACAATCCAACGTACCACAAGAAAACCTTGCGTATCATTCGCTGCATCGTTGATACGCTTACAGCAGAGATTTACCTAATGATATCAGAGGGCTATCTCAACTTCAACAATTCTTTCGTCTCTTCGACGTCTGACTTTTGGTGGGATAAAGTCAAACACCAATCTTATGGAGCATGTATTCTCAACTTCATGGCTAAGCGCTACAAATTTCGGAATGGTCGATCAGTATTTGTCTCAGATAGTACAAGGAAAACAATTCCTAGGGTATGTAATTCCATGCTGATGTTTCAATATTATTCTTGAATTGACTTGCACTCACATACCAAATATTTGCTTTCGTTTTTGTAAAATAGGGTGATCTCAAAGAGAAAGAAGGGACATTAGATAGATGCCCTGGTCTAGGAGACTTTCGTAACATGGAATGTTCTCACACTGGCAAAAATGTTGGTGATTGGTTGCATAAGACACATGCTAGTGTGGGGTGTGAACCCAGTTTCATTGGTACTGTTGTTGTGGATGGAGCTTCCAATGCAGGGAAATCTGTGGAGAGATTGGAAATTCTAACTCAAGATGAACGCTCGCAAAAGATTGTTGTAGAGAAGTGCAGTGCACACAAAGTTAACACTACTGCTGCTCAATCGTCTGGAACCAGCACACATAAGTACAACGTGAATGAAAACTGTGGCAAGTCCCTCACCAAGTTACACACCAGACTTGTTCATACCAAGCGTTCCGGTACTCGTATGGGTGTTCTGAAAAGAAAGAGGAAGGGGAACGGTCGCAAGAAGTGCCATTCTATTGAATTTGGAAACCTAACTCGGTGGAAATCAAGGCACAAGGAAACTGTTTGTGCTTCTCGGAATCAACTTGACCTCCAAGAAACTTGGGTGGACATTATTAGTGAAGATGGCATTGACAGCGAGCTCTATGCAGAGAATGTCAATGATTTGTCAGAAGTAATTCCAACAGAGCATGACTGGTCTATTTGGTCGCAATATGCATCAGGAATGATGTGTGTGACAATTCTATGTGACCGCTATCAAACTGCTCAGGTTTCTTTTCACATGGAACTATTTTACGCCAAAGCTTGTCTCGAATCTTTGGCTGCCAATTTTTTCCCCATGCACGAAAATCTTTCTCAGGTGATTGGATCTCGTGGTGCTGATCTTACAAAGCCTCGTCTCAACCAACTGGTCAAGAACAGTGACATTGAATTTGAGGACGATGACTACGAAAAAAAATATATCAAGACCCATGAGATGGTTCCTGAAGTTCAGGTTGCTCGTCGGGCTGCATGGCGTCTTCTTAATGTGAGGATGGGATTCATGACTAGGAGTCAAGGAATGTCAAAACAGATTGCTGCAGGAATTGATATGGATATTACCTCTTCCATCAACAGTGGACTACGCAGGGCGGCGAAATTGGCTGATGTCATGATCATGGGAGGTATTCTCCATCCTCAGTTTCAGGGTCGTCAAAGGATGATTGCTGCAGGACTTTGCAGTGATGAGCAGTATGAGGCAGGTATTTTGGATTTGGAAGACAGAATGACTCGCTGGTATGAAAGCAATGACGATAAACCAAGGGAGATGGAGGAGCCTCAAGCCTTTCATGAGTATGATGAGGTTGATGAGGTTAAGTCTTCTCCTCATGACAAACTTGCTGAGGATGAGTTGAAGAGCTATATGAAGTACAAGCATTTTAAATACTTACCAGAGGTAGAACCAAAAATAGTGCTTGGTGCCATTGATGAATATGGACAACCAAGAACTCCAATCATTGCTCTGGGTCCAGTTAAAAAGAGAGGGAAAGATCTTCCCTCAGGTAAGAATCATGCTGATTACATCAATAAGAAAGGAGTCTATGATATTGTCAAATTTCAGCTGGACCACAAAGATCTGTTTCCAGCAGTATTCCATGTGGGTGTTGGTCAGCTTTCGTCACATTTAACTTCAGAAGTTGATTGTGAGTCACTCTTCAGCCATGCTGGACATATTTCAGACCCATTGAGATCAAGCACAAAAGTAAGGACTTTTGAACGGTTGGTAATTGCCAAGCATCGCCTGAAGCATATTTATTGTTGTCCAAAAAAGGTGCAGAAGCTATACCTGAGGAGAAAGCAAGCAAATAATTGGGATGAAGATGAAGAGCGTGATGACCAAACGTTTTTGGATATGGAGAAAAAGATTTATGATAAGATGTTCCCTCATGATGACGGAGTGTTGGGTGGAGATGAAGACTCAAACAATGAAGATGATTTTGAAGATGTCAGCGATGATGATGATATAAGTGTTTAGTTTTTAGCATAAAAATAGGGATGGGAATGTTGGTTGTGCTGCAACAGCTTTTGGAAGCATGGCAAATATATTGAATAGTAAGAGTGATAGATTTAATTCTTCTCTTGTATTACCATTACTACAATACGCCGGGTGTTTTGTGGCCATATCGCGAGATCGCGGAGTTACACAATCCTACCTAGCTCATTTTTTAGATCAGCTTGAGTTCTTTCATAGTTATTATTGGAACCAAGTGTGAATATATACGGTCGCAGAGCTATGCGCGTTGCAGTGAGTACTTCTAATCTTACAATTCATAAACCTTCAGTTCTTCCAATATGTAATCCAAACATGTGAACTAAAGGATGTACAAAGGAACGTACAGAGAGGATGTACATTTCACCCTTACCATAGTTTACTACAGTGATATTGAACAAAAGAAAATTTACTTTTACTTTACTTTACTTAAAATTGGCGCTAGCCAATTTACTTTTACTTTACTTTACTTAAAATTGGCGTTAGCCAGTTTACTTTTACTTTACTTTACTTAAAATTGGCGTCAGCCAATTTACTTTTACTTTACTTTACTTAAGTTTGGCGCCAGCCAATTTACTTTTACTTTACTTTACTTAAGTTTTGCAACTATTGGGTTTACTTTACTTAATTGTTAAGTTCAACTTATTTTATGCCCTGNAAGTTTTGCAACTATTGGGTTTACTTTACTTAATTGTTAAGTTCAACTTATTTTATGCCCTGATGATGGATCCAAGTATAGGGATGAATGATGACGACAACACCGATCGAAACAATGATGAACAATCCAATGCCCCGCTCTCTGCAAGCAAGGAAAAGAAGATGAAGAATGATGCGAAGTAGAGTGCATACGCCGGCGACATACTACAGTGACTGCGGACTGTGGTGGCCGAGATGCAATGGTGGGACGACGATTCAATCACTGCCATGGTCAAGGAGCTATTGAAAACGGCAGAATGTATTGTTGACCAACGATAGTCCTGCAGCAATAATAGGTCCAATACTCCTACCTACACATGGCAGCAATGACAATTGTGATGATGTTGAGCTTGACATTTGATGCAAGAGAGGATGCTTGCGCCGGACCTGGATTGTGCCCAAAAGGGGAGAGAGTATGGAACGCTTGGAAGAAAAGGTCTGCAAACTTGGATATGATGATCCTATGGAGTAGGAATATTATGATATTGTGCGTATGTAGGACCATACCAGTTATGCTCCTCGTTATTAGAATAGCGTTATTACCCTAATGATCCTGAGCTGCTCGCCTCGAGCTAATTCTAACTTGTTGCGAACCTAGGAGTGCCGGTACGCAAAATCACTCGAGTGGTAATGAAGCCAGAGACAGATGTAACAGTTCTATACGATGACATTAGCGACAAAGACAAGGCGCTTATGACACTGATGACATTGACGCGGGAATGATGATGATGACGCCGATCCCACGGTACCTGAGGGAGAAATTGAGGTTGAAGCTAGTATGCTTCCGCAATTCCAGGATCTAGGTAGAGGACTACAAGTAAGAAAGAAGAAAACCCACTATGTACCTGGCACTTTAGAGTTCACGAACATGAACGCGAGAAATGGTCCCAATAAACGGTCAATAACGGCTTTAACGGTTGGCTCGTTAGTGCTCTTTCTTAGTGCACTTTAGTGAATGCGCACAAATGATTATTGTGCACTTTAGTGAATGAGCACAAATGATTTGTGCACTTTAATGAATGAGCACAAATGGTTTGTGCACTTTATAGTGCACTTTTGTGCACCTTTGTGATCGGGCACATATTGATTAGTGCGTATTGGCGATCAATTACAAGTTAAGTACCGGTACGTATCAAACTCAACACATTCAGATGAAAGTCCTACATACTGTAGGAACTGATATTCAATCGCCAGAAAAATGTCAAGGAACAAGACTAGTTATTTTGTCTGGTACCCCTTCAGGCCCGGATCTTCCAGACCAACAGCCGTCGCACTGTCAGCCCGCGCGCATCGGCTCGCGGGCATATTTAAACTAAGCCATATGCGTACGTAGGTCGGTGATTTTGGATACATAGCTAGATATACCCTAAATTCGAGGTTTAGGTTTAGTCTTTATTTTTTCTTCTAGGAGGGGCTTTTTTAATACAAATCGGATAAACAAAATTGTAGGGGGAAAGGGGTATACCAAAATAATATTGCAGAGCAACACTATGAACTACATTGTAGGGGGAAAGGGGTACAACAAAAGTATATCGCAGAGCAAAATTATGAACAAAATAGTAGGGAAAGATACAATTAAAATCAAAATTGCATAGCAACACTATGAACAAGATTGTGGGGGGTAGTCGAACGAAAGGGCTCATAACCTGTTCAAAAATACATGGGCCCACGCCCGGCATGCAACTGTCACCATCAATCACACCCCCTACGGTTCCAAGTTGCACCCACTGTTGCGTTTATTCTGGGGAGTATACCCTTTTTCAAGGAATCGTCCTCCCCTGGTTACTCGACATCCTCCCAGAGGATCAAGAGCTCCCCATTTTCTTACAAGATTACTCTTGACAGACATTTCCCGATTGTAGAATGAAGACTAAATTTGGATTTGGGCTTCCCAGCCATTTTTTGTAAGGTACAAGACTTCGCAGCCACTCTGATTCGAATGGAATTTGAAATTCTCCTGTTTTTCATCTTCCACCATCACCATCCGATAGTTCTTGCACTAGCCCTTCCTTTTCTGCTATGTTTTCTCACCCAAATCTAGTTGATCTGCCGGGGAGCCACCCTACCCCCAGGTCGTGGTCCCTTCTTATTCCAACGCAGTGCTCAGCCTCCGTTGTGCTACACAATCATTGTGGAGGCTCAACCCGCCGTCGACAAGCTTTCAACCCACCCAAAGTTCGCTTTCACTACATCTCCTTACCCGAATCTGGTTGATCTGCCGGGGAGCCACCCTACCCGCCCCCCGGGGCGTGGTTTCTTCTTATTCCAATGCAGCGCTCTACCTCTGTTAGGTTCGGCTCCCGCCCGCCACTGAGATTATATGTAGCTCCTTGAACAAAAACACACAAAACAAAAACAAAAACAAAAACTAACTAGACATGAGTCCCAAAAATGGCGGGGGAGTATCTCCCGCCATCTGATATACCAATTCCTAATTATATATATTCTCGGGAATAACTAGGAAAATCGAAAAGGCCGTTGCCACAATTCAAAACCACGCAAAGGGCGCTAAGACTGGACGTAAAAAATGCGCTGACCTATTATCTATGCCATGGCTGGCACATCACATGCATGACATAAAAATCATAAGATGGCAACGCTAAAAGCCAAAACAGAGATGATCGAACGAACCAATTCAATGCGTCTGCGGCCGAAAGGAGACACTGCCAATGCTGCTGGTCCTGCCATCGTGGTTGAAAATGACACGTCGTCAACAACAAGTGTAGTAGGTGTAGGTGGACGTAAACGACAATACTTGCAAAGGAAAGCAAAGGATAAGGTCTACGCAACTCGGTTATCATCGGCGCGGCAGGCATTGGTAAGTTTGTTGTTGGCATAATGAAAGACAACACAGCCGGGTGACATTCGATATAGGTTCTCTTGTATTGTATCTAACAACAATCATTTTTGCAATGATACATCACAGGGCAACGTGGCACATCAGGAGGGGAATAAGGCAAACAAAAGTCAGGAGCAGGAGCATGCATCAGAGAAGGAGAGCAACAAGCGGAAGCGTTCCACCACTCGTGAAGCGGCGAATGTAACTGATGAAAAGAAGCCATCATCATCGCGTGCCACGTCACCTAAGAAAGTCAAGAAGGCCGCAGACAAAGTATATCCTAAATACATGCGTAGGACTGCAGTGTCCAAGGTATTCCTTGTACAGATGCGTGCAGGAAAGGAAGAGCATACCTTTGGAGGTATAGTTTCGTCATACGATTATGACAACAAGCTGTACACTGTCACATGGGAACATGCGGATGACGAGGAGATGGACGAGCGGGAATTGAGCAGGATTGTTGTACCAATTATGAAGGGTAGACTGAAGGGTAAACCTCTTTTCTCCATAATCTCTTCCGAGGAGGGAGAGGAAACAGATGATGGGCAGGAGAAGAAGGGCGATGTAATCAAAGTTGTGAACGGATCAGTTGATCAAAATAATGATCTTCCAGATGATATGGACGCACGTGATGCCAATGAGGCTGATGCTCATCTTCGTCACGCTGGTTACGTCCAAGACATGTATCAACACTACCGTCTTAAGGAAGTGACCACGTCTGTCAACCCCGATTACATGGATGATCAGATAAACATCAACGAACGCATGCGTGCCATTTTGATCGATTGGTTGATTGAAGTCCATTTGAAGTTCAAGCTCGTCCCCGAAACGTTATACCTCACGGTGAATATCCTAGATCGGTACCTTGACAAGGTGGTCATTGCGAGGTCCAAATTGCAATTGGTGGGTGCCACGGCATTGATGATCGCATCAAAGTATGAGGAGGTTTACCCCCCGGCGCTCCATGACCTCGTTTACATCTGTGATAAGGCGTATGCAAAGGTTGAGATTGTAAAGATGCAAAAAACAATCCTTACCGAGCTTGAGTACAAGGTTACCATCCCGAGCGCTCATGCCTTTCACGTCCGATACTTGAATGCGGGTCATGCCGATTTGAAGGTTGTTCAATTGTCAAGCTACATCCTCGAGGGGACACTCCTAAGCTATGATTTGCTCCGCTACCTCCCAAGCAAGCTTGCCGCTGCGGCAGTGTTCATTGCCCGGAAAACTGTCTTCGGTCCTCAGGGCCGAAGACCATGGAGTCCAACTCTTACGAAGTATACTGGATATTGCGAAGAAGACATTCGTCCAGTGGCATTTGCTATTCTTGAGGAGAAGTCGGAGATGTCGTCAAAGCTGCGTGCTGTCAACAACAAGTACAAGTCTTGCAGATATGGCAATGTTGCCAACTTGGAACTACCAAACCCTTTGTTTTTGATGGAGGCATTTTAAGCCACAGCAAAACCACTCCCATGTACAGAAAAAGAAACAAATAGAAGAGGTGTACTACCTTTGGAAGTTCAGTACATACCTACACTCTCCAATCAGGTTCATTCTTTTTGTGTTAAGAAAAATAATGCCTGGAAACTTTGAATTTAATCACATCCATCTCGAACTTTAAGAGGTCGTAACTAACTTGGTATTGAGATTGACTTATCGTATGTGTGCAGTTTAGAAGTTTCTTGAACCCCGTCTGCAGACTCGTTTTGTTTTATTGGATAATGCTGTGGTCTTTTTCTGTAGAGCCAAGACCTCGGGTATTTCTCTTCCATAACCTGTGATGAACTTTGTATCTACTTAAAAGGACCAAGCCAAGGTCAGACGTTTGTACATCTCATGATGATTTGACACTTGCTTACCTACCATACTTCAAAAATCCTTTTTAGCTTTTCTGTCATTCTGGCCCTCAGAGCTGTTATTGGTGCAGTGCATCTGCAGTGTTGTGCAAAGTGCTTGGCAAATAGGTATTTTCCACTGCTTTTGTGTGTTCACCATACCATACCAATTAAGCCCAATCATTTACTTTCAGATGTTTATTTCGTCCTCAACCATCGAGTCTTTTATCAGAGAAGACGGGCCAAAGGTCTCTGCAAACCTCAGCGATTTCACACATGATTTAGATGACATGCACTTTTCTAGATACTTCTTCAAAAAATATTAACTCTATCATCTAACTAGGTCTAATCTATTTCATGTCAATACTTGAGCAGGAGCTTCTCACCCTGAATTTTCTGCTACAGTCGAGCGAATGCCACTATGCGGCAGTGCAAAAAACCTTTCAGAACGCCTGTAACACTACCCTGATTCAACAGAAGAGAGTTGCATCGAATCGAGCTGAATCAAAACTTGTGTTTTTGCCGATAATGGATTTATCTGTTCTCAAAGGGGAGAGATTCTGAATTTCGTCCCCATGCAAATATATCTCCTTGCCAGATAACTGTGCATTCAACTATTGTTTTGCATTGTTATTGAGCCAGTCTCTACAGTAATGTGCAAAGGTGCTTGGCAAATACACTGCTGTTCCTCACACCACGCATTCAATGTTTTCTTAGGTGCAAATAATTTAGTAACTTTTGAGAGCATTGGCATCGACTTTCTCCCTCTTCTCTATTAACCTCTTGCTCGCGTATGCAGTATTCTCCTTAAATACCCAGCTATGAACAGTGTGAAGTCCCGGGCAGATGGTTCCACAATTGAACTTCTCGGCCATGGTCTCGCCAGGCTAAAGGATTCCATGTAGAATTCCTCCAGGACTGTGGTCCAAAATATTCTTGGAAGATGATCTTCTTGCCATCTTCTGTCTCGTGAAGGTATCCGCCTTCGCCATGGATGGCATTCATAATATTGATCACGTTGCCACCATTGAGCAAGTAGCAAGCCGCCGACGACGCCGTCACTTTAATAAGACCAAACTTAGTAACAGACCTTTAGTATGCATTGAGATAATGGTTTCAATCCATTAGTATCTTCATTAAACCATTATTTATGGTGATCTATCAATTATCTAGCTATTATTCCATAGATACATAAAAAATGCCTCTCCCAGCACCCCCGCGTACATAATGACGCAGTAACTTTTCTCAAACTTGTCCAATGATAGCAAGCGGGGCACCAAGTTGAAGCCAAGGACATTCCTGACGCTAACGCAATGCCTGGTTTGGAGCAAAAGCATGTTAGTAACATGCCAATTTTACTACATTTTGTTAGTAACATTTAAGTACAATAGCGTACTACGATTCCAACAACAAGGATATAAGATTCTGTACGAGGAGGGCAATGATAAGGTCGATGTTTGAAGCGAACGCTTGGAAGAGTCTTGAGAAGTTGGTGTATGAAGAATGTTTGAAAATCTTTGTGAAGGCTCTTGGGATGTTGACGCACGAAGAACGATGGAACCTCGTTCCTGTTCTCACCTTGATTGACAATAGCAATGCGAGATGCGTATCTTGAACGGCTTGGCGAGGTCTTCTATGGGTAACAACAAGATGATGCATTGAACTTGGGAGAAGCCCAGAGAAAGGCAAAATAGTCAGTGAAGCAACTCGAGAGAAAATAAGTGCAGCCCTAAAAGGTAAGAAGTCCAGCAAAGAACAGAAACAAAATTTTACGACTCCCAGATCCTGGAAATAAAAATATTTACTACCTACATGCTAATAAACTCTAGGGCGTTGTAAGTTGCTAGACAAAATGGCAAAAAATACACAACCTGCACAAAATTCTTGACTTGATTGTGAAGCCTATCTTGTTGATTTATGATGCTTTGTGTCATCTTTTCTTGTTCTTGGCAGCTCTCAAGTAGAACTAGAGCGACCAGACATCCACTAGAGAGTGTGCGATGAGCTGTGGGAGACATCTATTACTACATTAATGAAATAAAGATATGCTCGTTTATCCTTAATCCTTATGGGTTATGATGACACTGGCAATTAGCCGTAAGTGCTGCATTGCAACGAACGATAAGTGAT